>CM038671.1:51876937-52037504 GCA_021605145.1 Aegilops bicornis
TGAGTATACGTTCACTGACAGAACTATTCTCCTCAATTTTGTAGCAATAGAACTTATTGGAGACTTTATATCTCTCAATTCGGGCATTTGCTTGAAATATTAACTTCAACTCCTGGAACATCTCATATTCTCCATGACGTTCAAAACGTCTTTGAAGTCCCAATTCTAAGCCGTAAAGCATGGCATGCTGAACTATCAAATAGTCATCGTCTTTGCTCTGCCAGACATTCACAATGACTGGAGTTGCTCCTGCAGCGGGTCTTGCACCTAGCGGTGCTTCCAGGACGTAATTCTTCTGTGCAGCAATGAGGATAATCCTCAAGTTACGGACCCAGTCCGTGTAGTTGCTACCATCATCTTTCAACTTAGCTTTCTCTAGGAACACATTCGAATTCAAGGGAACGGTAGCACAGGCCATTTATCTACAACAACATAGATATGCAAATACTATCAAGTACTAAGTTCATGATAAAATAAAATTCAATTAATCATATTACTTAAGAACTCCCACTTAGATAGACATCCCTCTAGTCATATAAATGATCATGTGATCCATATCAACTAAACCATGTCCGATCATCACGTGAGATGGAGTAGTTTTCAATGGTGAACATCTCTATGTTGATCATATCTACTATATGATTCATGTTTGCTACCTCTTGAGCATGGGTTGGTTTTCCCTTGAAGAGGAAAGGGTGATGTAGCAAAGTAGCGTAAGTATTTCCCTCAGTTTTTGAGAACCAAGGTACCAATCCAGTAGGAGGCTACACGCAAATCGCCTAGTACCTGCACAAACAATCAAGAACCTTGCAACCAACGCGATAAAGGGGTTGTCAATCCCTTCACGCCACTTGCAAAAGTGAGATCTCATAGAGATAATAAGATAAATATCTTTGGTATTTTTGTTGTATAGATTGGAAAGTAAAACTTGCAAAATAAATGGCAACAGAAATAGCTAGTTGATAGGAAAATTATATGATGGAGAATAGACCTGGGGGCCATAGGTTTCACTAGTGGCTTCTCTCAAGATAGCATAATTCACGGTGGGTGAACAAATTACTGTCGAGCAATTGATAGAAAAGGGCATAGTTATGAGAATATCTAGGCATGGTCATGTATCACTACTAGGGAAAACCCTATACACAGAATCTTAGCAGCAGCGCGGCATAAAAAGAGGCGCTGCTGCTAATAAGCAGCAGCTGTGATTACGTAAAAGCGCTATTGGTGCAAATTTAGCAGCTACTGTTGTTAAACCGCAAGACTGCTACAAAAATCCACCGACCGTAGACAACGACCTAAGTTTACCAAGATGCGGCTGTGAAGCGGCTGCTGCTAACGCCATAGTCGTAGCGCTTTTTTGTCACGTCGCTGCTGCTAATTTTGAAATTGTGCGCACGGTTAGCCCGTTTAGCAGTAGCGCGTGTTAGGGAAGCGCGCTGCTGCTACCCTCTTAGCAGCAGCGCGCTTTTTCTCCCGCGCTACTGCTAAGCCGCAGCCCCACCACCTTTCCCCACCTCCCCATCTCCTCTCCTCCCTTTCTCCTACCTCCCACATCCTCCCTCTCTCACTCTTCTTCTTCCTCAATACTTCTCCCCCCATTACTCTCCCTCTTCTACCTACCTTTCTCTCTCTTCATTACTCCTAGCTATAACTACACCACCTCCATTAATGCATCGATCTCCTTTCTCTTTTTCCTTTCCCCTCCACTAGTGGAAGTTGTCTCCTCCCAAATTAGCTAGCTAGGTAGATGTAGCATTTAGTTAAGTGACCTATTTGCCCCCTAACTAGATCTATCTTTGTCAACAAGAGCTTTGTGCACTTTTGATCTCCCTACAACATCATCTCCACTGTGCTCGATCTCGATCGAGGTGATGAAAATTTCATGCTTTTGCAAAATGAAAATATGTTTATGTGTGTGTGATATGTTTGTGGAAATTGTGTGTGTGGCACGCCAAATTGTGCTTTTGAGTTGCCTATGTTTTGCCGAAATGTCGATTTATTTCCGTTTCGGCGAATTCCGGGCAAACTCTAGATCCATATATGTCCTATTTTTAGGGAAGGTCATGTCAAATTTTTGTATGATTTTGATGCATGCATGCATTTTTATAATCAATTTGTTTATTATTACCGTGCAGAGTTGACGATGGTCAGTGGAACGATGGTGGATAGGTGGTTGCGGTCGGCGGTGCAGGACATGAAAGAAAATAACCGGACAGAGGTTTTATGTCCGTGTCGAAAATGCAAAGGAATAGTTTGGCTCGACCCCCATGACGATGGTCGTGTCGAAGCGCACCTGCTCATGACTGGTTTCATGGATGGCTATACGCTGTGGATAATTGAAGATGAGGATGACGATGTTGAGGATGCCGACGGGCAGGCAATGATGACACAGGGCAAGACGAAGAGATGATCGATAATGGCGGCGGGAAGAGGCGGACATGGCGGCGGAGAAAGGGCCGGACATGGCGGAGGAGAAGGGGCCGACATGGCGGCGGAGAGAACGACATGGACTCCACGCAGCAGAGTTCATCGGTACTAAGTTCAATCGCATGGGACCCTCATGTTCAAGCATTGCTTCGCAAGGAGACGAAAATCTTGAGAGAGCTGCTTCTAGAGAGGAGGCTCAGCCGGAGCACCGGGTGGTAGACGCGACCACTCCATTTTATGATGGTTGCAATCCTGAGGTGACCCGCTTGAGTTTCACGCTCCAACTCCTGAAGACGAAGGCTAAAAACAAATGGACCGACACTAGCCTCGATGAGCATCTCAAGTACCTAATGGATGTTCTTCCCACGGGTAATCTATGTCCTACTAGTGTTGATGAGGCCAAGAAGATCGTGTGCCCTCTTGATCTGCCACACGTTAGATACCATGCATGCATCAACGATTGCATAATTTATTGGAAGGAGCACGCGGAAAAAACAAGCTGTCCGGTGTGCAATGCTTCTCGATACAAGAAGGCCTGGAAGAAATGTCCCCATAAAGTTTTAAGGTACTTACTGATCACTCCCGTCTCCAGAGGTATTTTGTAGATCCCAAGGAAGCAAAGCTAATGCGTACCGCACGCCGGAGAGGAAGAAGCCCGACGACGGAGATGATCTCAAGCTGAGACACGTGAAGGATGGAAGCGGTGGAGAGCGTTGAACAGCTTCTATCAAGAGTTCGAATGTGATGCAAGGAACATCGTGCTCGGGCGCTGTACCGATGGCATGAATCTGTTTGGCAACCGTAACACCAACCATAGCACATGGCCCGTGTTTGTATGGATGTACAACCTCCCCTGGTTGTGCATGAAATCAAGTACATTCACATGAGCCTGCTTATTCAAGGGCCGAAACAACCAGGAAATAATATTAATTTGTAACTGGGGCTACTTCAAGAGGAGTTAGACACGTTATGGAAAACACCGGCCAAGACATGGGACGCCAGCAAAGGTGAGTATTTCAACATGAGAGCCACGCTGATCACGACAGTGCAGGACTATCTCGGTTACGTATATGTGGCAGGCCGGGTGTGCCATCGATATTGCGGATGCACGCGGTGCATGGATTATACGACGTCTCAGCAGCTAACGTCAAGGAAAGATGGCGGGTCTGGGAAAATCATGTACATGGGGCATCGAAGATGGCTTGAACAGGACGACCCGTGGAGAAACCGTGGAGATCTATTCAATGGTCACGCTGAGCATCGAGGACCTCCACGTAAGCGGAGCGGTGCCGAAATCGATGAGTTGTTGAAAAACTAGAAGGAGTGCCCCGTGCCGGGAAAGACGATGAGAAAGGCGCCGGAGCCGCTGCTGAAGGTATGGAAGACGAGGTCTGTGTTCTGGGACTTGGAGTACTGGCACAAACTCGATACACCTCATTGCCTTGATCAAATGCATATATGTAAGAATGTCCTTGAGAGCTTGCTCGCAACATCGATGAACATGCGGATAAGACCAAGGATGGGCCGAAGGCAAGAAAAGACTTGCAAGATTTGAAAATTAGGGAAGATCTGCACATGCCGCCCCGTAAAATGTCAGACGAGACAGAGACGGAGATAGAGGCACGGGAGAAGAAGGGAAAGAAAATAAAGAAAGAGGATTATTTCCCCCCTTCTTGCTTCACCTTAAGTCAGGCTGAGATCAATGCCTTTTTTAAGTGCCTTACCGGAGTCAAAGTTAGTTCCTGTTACTGTGGGAAGATAAGCAGATATCTAGACACGGACAAGAAAAGGTTCAGCGGGATGAAGTCTCATGACTGTCATGTGATGATGACGCAGATACTACCTGTTGCCCTTAGAGGGATAATGGACAAGCACGTCCGTGACACGCTTATTGGTCTCGCAACTTTTCGACGTCATCTCTCGAAAGTCGATCGGTGTGAAGCAGCTCCAAAGGCTACAGGTGAAGAGATCACAGATACCGAATGAGCTTGAGATGTACTTCCTACCGCGTTCTTTGACGTGATGGTGCATCCGTGTGTCCATATTGTGGATGACATAATAGACCCGGGGCCGTCATTCCCGCACAACATGATGCCATTTGAGAGGATGAATGGGATCATCAAAGGATTCGTTTCAGAACATGTCCCGTCCGGATGGAAGCATCGTCTGGGCTATTTGGCACAAGAGTGCATCTCTTTCGTGAGAATTTTCTATATGGCGCAGACCAGCCGCTCGGTGTTAGTGTTGGTTTGCCCGTTAACAAGCATTGTGGGAGGCTCGAAGGAGATGGTCACCTAACGGTCGCAAGGAACTGCATGTGGCATACTCGTAATCGACGCAGCGACTTTTGACAGAGCATACTTGGTAGTGCTACAACACCTAGACGAGGTAGATCCTTTCGTGGCAATCGCACAAAGAAATTATCGCAAAGAAGTATCGTGGACCGGGGGTATGCAGTGACGACGAAGTTACTAGAGAGCACAACTCCACTTTCTCGCATTGGTTCAAAGAGCATATTATTGCTAATCCTCCGAGGAGGGCTCTAAGGATGGATTGCTCATATACGCCTTAGCACATGGCCCCTCGCCCAACCTCGTAACCTATCGTGCATATGATATCAACGGATACACGTTCTACACGGAGGCCAAAGATATGGACAGTGATGATCGTAACTCAGGGGTGACGACGGAATGCATGACCGGCAGCGACAACGGTGCAAATCGAACGATTTTATGGAAGGGTCGAGGAGATCTGGGTGCTTGACTACTCTGGTCTGCACAACTCGACGATGTTCCGTGTCAGATGGGCTAAGAATGTCGAAAGATAAAGCCGGATTTTCACCACCATGACTATACCCGACGCCAAGAGCGCTACCGTGAACGCTATCGCAAAAACGAGCCATGGGTACACGCTAAGCATGTGACACAATGCTTCTTCATAATCGACCGCAATCCCAGCCGTGTTGTCCCGAGGAGAGGCAAAGGAACATCATTGGAATGGATGGAGTCTCCAACGAGGAAGACTATGATCGACGTCAACCCAATGAGGGAAGATGACGATGATGATGAAGTATACGCCAAAAGAAGAATCAATACTACATTACCTAAGAAAAATCGTACTCCATGGAAAAGGCAAAGTCACAATGAGGGCTCAATTATTCTTCGACGAACAAGAAGGGAAAGAAGCTGACTCAAAAACGAAAACGTCAGCAGTGAGGAAACTTATGTTATCGGTCAAATGATGTAATATATATATGTTCCTATTTTGTATACACACTTAGCCATTATTATGCATGGGTCCAATGATGTGTAATATATATGTTCCTATTTTTCGTACATATTTAACCGTCAAATGATGCAATATATATCGCCCTCCCTTCGTTCACTGCCCTCGGGAAATAAAAGTGGGATAAAATAAAGGAAAAGGAAAACTGGCAGTAGCGAAGGTAGTAGCAGCGCATTTTTCCTAAACCGCTACAGATACTGAAGTTAGTAGCAGCGCGTTTTGTCCAAATGCGCTACTGCTACGTCCACTTAACCCAAAATTCTCACCCGCCTGTGCTTCATCCCGCCTCCCCAAATCCCCACTCTCCCCATCGCCTTTGCTGACCCGGCCCGGCGCTCGCCTCGACTCCGGCGCCGGCGCTAGCCTCGACCCGGCGCTCGCCCCGACCAGCCCTCGCCTCGACCCGACCCAGCGCTCGCCTCGACCCGGCCCTCGCCCCCGACCCGGCTGGCGCTCGCCCGACCAGCGCGCTCGCCTCGACCCGTCGACCCTCGCCTCCTCCTCTCCTCCCGGCCGCCGTCGGGCCTGCCTCCTCGCCTGCACCCTCAGAACCCCCTCTCTCTCTCTGCTAGGGTTCTTGGTTAATTTACTTAGGTTTTAGTTAGGGAAGTATGTTAATTAGGTTATCTATTTAGTTATGAATTTAGCTAGGTTTCAAAATTTGAATCGGACATGTGATATGTGCAAATTTGAACTGGACATGTGATATGTGCATATGTCATGTTTTGGACATGTCATGTTTGGAAAATGATCCGAGTGGCCTATGTTACGCCAGAATCGTTGATTCATTTCCGTTCGGTGAATTTCAGCGCCGATATGTCCATTTTTTTTAGCAAAGGTCATGCCGAAATTTCCTGTGAATAAAGGCATGATTTTGAGCTACATAGTTGGCATATCGAGTGCTGGCACATAGATTTCTTTTTATGTCATTTATCATTTATTCATACTTTTAGAAATAAATGAGGACACTTAATCATAGGAAACATGTCGAACAACGAAGAAACTGGGCCTTGACCAAGATGCGTACGGGATGGATTATGAGGGTGAACAAGAGTACCTCGACTATTTGACTGCTAAGCAAGGTTTGCAAGTCGGCCTCGATGATGGTCCGACGCCGACATCGACATCGACAGCGCCGCACCGATGGCGGCACCGAGACCGGTGGGGAAGGTACCGACACCGATGGCGGCGGCACCGAGACCGGGGAAGGTACCGCCCCGATGCCGCTACCGAAAGAGGAAGCATAAGAAGCAGAGGATACGAAAACCTAACAAACTAGGGATTGGGCGACTTGTGATCACAAAGATGGCACTTGGCAAGTTTGAGCCGTTAGAGCCGGAAGAACCTCGCAAGTGCTATGGGAACCAAGTAGGATGCATCCTACGAGAATGCGCGAGCATCAACGCATTTATGACTTAAGAAGTAAAGAACATTTGACGCAGTTGCTCTAACAAAGTTGCACAAGAGATTCAAGTTCCCGACCGGGATGATAACATAGAACAACCGTGGGATGATCCGAATATGAAAAAGATTAACAATCACGCCATGGGCATGTTCAGCAATGATTTGGCCTCCTGGAAAACGAGGGTGAAACGAGCTATTGAGGCTGATGAACCCCTGTCCAAGATTCTGGAGGAAAATCCGACACTTATGGAAGAGGAGTCCGAAAAGTTCAAGGACACTTGTGCTACCGAGGCGGCCAAGGCTAAGGCTGCGAAATTCAAGAGCCTTCAACAAAGGAACACGGGGAAGCATCGCCTCGGAAGCCGTGGCCACCTCGGTAAAAGGCCCATATGGGATAAGGAGGACGCGGAACGTGAAGCCGCGGGTCTCCCAAACCCCTTCGCGAAGTTCACCAACCCCTTGGAGCATGACTTCATCAGGGCCCGCTACAAGTGGGACAGGGAGAAAAAGGTTTTTTACACGGACAAGATCACGAGGAAATTGATTAGACTCTTTGGAGAAGCAACACCAGCTTGCAGCCGAAAGCCCTACTTCTCCGATGAGGCCCAAGTGGGACACCCCTTTCAACCGGGCCTTGAACGAACTTAAGGGACTCCCTTTGGATCAGCGGCCGCAATATGGTCGTGTGCACGGTGCTGGAGACGCCGCCACGTGGAAGGTGTTTTACAACGAGGGCCCGGAGGCCAAGAAGCTGAAAACGAAGTTTAGTCAGGCGGACATCGACGCGAAGGTGAAGCTTGCGGTCGAGAAAATAGCAGCCGAGGACGCGAAAAAAGCAGCCGAGGACAAATATGAGTTGCTACAAAGAGGCAGTCAATGCAGTCAGTAATCGCTGCAGAAATGATTTTGCTACTAACTTGGTTCCGATTATCATCAATCGGGCGAAGGAAAATCCAGACAAGACGGTACATGATTTCCGATGCCCAGTTTAAATGGAGCAACTCCATGAACAACAACACCATCACACCATCACTTGCTCACGCAACCGGCCTCCTCTTGCAGCCGCTCCGCCATAGCAGCCCGCCTCGCCTCAGCGCGCTTAGGTGGGCCTTCGTCTTTTGGCTGAGCTCGCCGTCCACGGTAATTACATGTCGCACCAACATATATATATATATATATATATATATATATATATATATATATATATATAATATTCCATTTTTTTGCCTTTCGGTTGTTTTACGCCACATACATATGTGTTTGCAGGCGAAAGAAACCCCGTGCACCATACTCTACTTGATCAAAGGCCAGAAGGTGGACGTGGGAAAGGGGATGATAATGGACCCCTCTCAACGCACGTTCCACAACCAGCCGATCCCCGCTGGGCACTTCAGGGTTAGCTTGACCAGTGTGAAATCAGGGCACGAGGATTTGCCTCCTCCAAGACAAAGATGTGGGAGCGGACGACGAGACCCCGCCATGGATTGGAAGCTGCAAGAATTGGTGTCTGCTATGGTCAAGAATCTTATTCTTCCGGAGCCGGTGAGAGCTCACCAATAACTACCACACATCAACAAGCATGTGCGAAGACCACCACCCCGCTTACGCAATTACCAGATCCTGTAGTGCCGGGTGAGAGCGGCGGACGACATGATGAAGGGGTGCAATAATCTTGGCTGATGTAATTTCTCCTGTAGAACAGAGAATGGATGATGAGACGGAGGTCGACCCTATGGATTACCTCAATACAAACGCTGTATGACTGTGACATAGATATGATGAGTCAACCATATGACGAATCGGGCTATCAGCTTGCTAATGAGGATATGGATGATATGCCGGGCAGGGTCGCATCGTGGATTGCAAAAAGTCTCTCTTCATGAAATCCTCACAGGACACGCTTTGAAGATGCCGCCTCAACACAGGCTCAACTAGCCGGGCGCGAGGGTCGTCTGATGATTAGCCCGGGAACACTGGGAAGGGGTTAAGGAAGGGTCTGGAAGGTGTGCCCAAGAAAAGGAGAGGAAGAGATCTGGGAAGGTAATCGCCTCCAAACAAGCGAGCACATAGCAGCCAGACGATGCATTACGAAGAGCGTGTACCCGTGAAAAGTGCGGTCATGTTCCATCTCACGGGCGAGCCGATGCTACCGCCAAAAACCGCTGGAGGCACTATCGAGGATCTCGTGGAGACTGCACGACCATGTCTTTGTCGACTGAGAAAAGCCTACTAGCCTCAAAGGATCCAGGATATCCGACATACGCGGCTCGTGTGCCTGAGGGGAAGTGCTACGTCGACACACAGCCCGCGGAGGTGTTCTTCCTGCGGTTTTGACCATATCTTTGAGATGTTTCTAACAAGGCGGCTTGATTTTACTATCGTCCGCCTTTTTGCGCTACATATGAGCTCCATCATGAAGAGTGAAGAAGCCTCACAAATCTGTGTGGCGAATCCGTACTACATGCACGAGTCTTTCTTGAGTCTCGGCGACTTTGAGCGTGAAAGTGCTAGGGAGTACCTCAAAAACTTCATGGTACAGAATAAGGACCGGGAAATTGTCCTCGTGCCTTATCATCCAAAGTAAGTGAGTTCCGGACAACCCTTTCGTACATTTCAATCATTCCTTCTCTCTCATATGGGGAATAATTTGAGGTGTATTTTCCCCGCACCAACGGGCGCGCCGTCCTTATCGTTCTTTACCCGCAAGTCTCCCACACCGTGTATTTTGACCCTTCCAGAGACTACGAGAAAAAAGACTACACCCACATGATGAATATTCTAGATGATGCTCTCCAAGGCTTCAGCTTTAGAGGTGGCCACGTGCAGATCAAGAAACAAAGGAACAAGAAGATGGGTTTTATGATAAAACTAACTTCTCTGCATCCATGTCCCAAAACCAAGCAAGAAGGATGGATTCTACATCGTCCATCTCATGATTCAGTTCAACACGGATCACCAAAAGCTTTGCATTAATAGCACAAATGATGATCGTATCCACAAGTGGCTAGAATCTCATGGAGAAGCGGATTATAAACTTAGAGATGACTTCTTTCGCATCCAAAGCGACATTGCGACGATCATCATGAAAGAAGTCGTCGATGAGAAGGGGATGTTCCACCACGGCCCTATATCGCGAACTGACGTCCGAACTCGCATAGGCATGCAACATCTAGACCTCACGCCGTTCAAGAAGCTAGGGTTCGTCCTCGATGATATGGAAGGATGGAACTTCTAGTGATTTATGATGCCGATGATGATGATATGTGTCGGTTGAACTTGTATACTTCTTGTAGCGATGAAACTTTGTGATGTCCATGGTCCATGTGCCGAACTTGCATAACGCTACTTTGTTAGTTTGCGTACGATGACCTGCGTACCTCTAGTTAATTAATTTATGCATCGTATGTTGCATCTAGTTGCTAACCCTTTCTTTTTTGGTGTTGCTCTAGTATATTTCGTTGCATATATATGATTGTACATCCTCTTCATGAACATGCATCTCTAACAGGTACCTAGTTTCTTGATGGCGAGATGGAATTGCTATGTCGTGGTACAAAGGGAAGGTTCCGGGGGTGTACAACGAGTGGCATGAGTGTCAGGCGCAAGTGAATGGGTTCACGGGCGCCAGCCATAAAGGCTTCAAAAGCAGACAAGAAGTAGAAGCTAGTTACTTGAGGTTCACGCTAGCGTGAGAGATGACTCATAACCGCCACCTCATGTACTGCATAGTTCCGCTCTCACTCATAGTGATAGCACTTCTTGCGTATACCTTTGTTTAGATGGATGACGTTGTTGTAGTTGCAAGTATTCGAGACTTGCATGTATCACTTTGTGTTGGATGATGATTATGATGAGACTATTTGTATGTACATGCTATGATTACATTTGTGGTCTCGCAGACATTTGTATGTGTATCATGATGACATTTCTGTGTGCTAAAGATTCTTCTATAAAGCCTGTTCAAATACAAAACAAATATGCCAAAAAAATAATTAAAAAAACCCTACTTAAATTAGCAGTACAAAAGTTAGCAGCAATGCCGCTATAGCAGTAGCGCGTCAAGGTAAAGCGCGCTAGAGATAATAGCAGTAGCGAGCTTCCGCGAACAGCGCTGCTGATACACTTGTGTAGCAGTAGCGCCGGTGAGCACGCGCTGCTGCTATATGTTAGCTGTAGCGCCTTATTAGTAGCGCCTATCCCCGCGCTACTGATACATCTAAAACCCGCGCTGCTGCTAGCCTTTTCCGTAGTAGTGTATATAGGCATCACGTCCGTGACAACTAGACCGAAACGATTCTGCATCTACCACTATTACTCCACACATCGACCGCTATCCAGCATGCATCTAGAGTATTAAGTTCATAAGAACAGATTAACGCATTATGCAAGATGAGATGATGTAGAGGGATAAACTCAAGCAATATGATATAAACCCCATCCTTTTATCCTCGATGGCAACAATACAATACGTGCCTTGCTTCCCCTGCTGTCACTGGGAAAGGACACCGCAAGATCGAACCCAAAGCTAAGCACTTCTCCCATTGCAAGAAAGATCAATCTAGTAGGCCAAACAAAACTGATAATTCGAAGAGACTTTCAAAGATATAAAATCATGCATATAAGAATTCATAGAAGAATCAAATATTATTCATAGATAATCTTGATCATTAACCCGCAATTCATCGGATCTCGACAAACACACCGCAAAAAGAATTACATCAAATAGATCTCCAAGAGAATCGAGGAGAACTTTGTATTGAGATCCAAAGAGAGAGAAGAAGCCATCTAGCTAATAATTATGGACCCAAAGGTCTGTGGTAAACTACTCACACATCATCGGAGAGGCTATGGTGTTGATGTAGAAGCCCTCCGTGATTGATTCCCCCTCCGACGGAGCACTAGAAAAGGCCCCAAGATGGGATCTCACGGGTACAGAAGGTTGCGGTGGTGGAAATAGGGTTTCGTGGTGCTCTCGGATGTTTGCAGGGTATATGAGTATATATAGGCGAAAGAAGTAGGTCGGTGGAGTCACGAGGGGCCCATGAGGATGGGGGGAGCGCCTACCCCCTGGGCGCGCCACCCTACCTTGTGGCCGCCTCGTTGCTTCCTTGACGTCCACTCCAAGTCTCCTGGATTGCGTTTGTTCCAAAAACAACTCCCCCGAAGCTCTCATTCCATTTGATATTCCTTTTCTGCAAAACACTGAAATAGGCAAAAAAAACAGCAATTTGCACTAGGCCTTTGGTTAGTAGGTTAGTCCCAAAAATAATATAAAATTGCATAATAAAGCCCAATAAACATCCAATACAGATAATCTAATAGCATGAAACAATCAAAATTATAGATACGTTGGAGACGTATCAAGCATCCCCAAGCTTAATTCCTGCTCGTCCTCGAGTAGGTAACTGATAAAAACAGAATTTTTGATGTGGAATGCTACCTAACATAATTTTCAAAGTAATTCTCTTAAGTTTGGCATGCATGTTCAGATCCGAAAGATTCAAGACAACAGTTTAATATTGACATAAAAATAATAATACTTCAAGCATACTAACTAAGCCATTATGTCTTGTCAAAATAACATGGCCAAAGAAAGCTTATCCCTACAAAATCATATAGTTTGGCTATGCTTCATTTTCGTCACACAAAAATGCTCGCATCATGCACAACCCCGATGACAAGCCAAACAATTGTTTCATACTTTAGTAATCTCAAACTTTTTTCAACTTTCACGCAATACATGAGCATGAGCCATGGACATAGCACTATGGGTGGAATAGAGTATAATGATGGGGGTTGTGTGGAGAAGACAAAAATGTAGAAGGTCTCACATTGACGCGACTAATCAACGGGCTAGGGAGATGCCCATCAATTGATGTCAATGCAAGGAGTAGGGATTGCCATGCAACGGATGCACTAGAGCTATAAATGTATGAAAGCTCAACAAAAGAAACTAAGTTGGAGTGCATCCAACTTGCTTGCTCATGAAGACCTAGGGCATTTGAGGAAGCCCATTGTTGGAATATACAAGCAAAGTTCTGTAATGAAAAATTCCCACTAGTATATGAAAGTGACAAAACAAGAGACTCTCTATCATAAAGATCATGGTGCTACTTTGAAGCACAAGTGTGGAAAAAAGGATAGGAGCATTGTCCCTTTTATTTCTCTTTTTTTGGGGCCTTTTTTTGGCTTTTATTTTACTTATTTATTTTTATTTGAGACAATGCTCTATTAATGATGATCATCACACTTCTATTTATTTACAACTCAATGATTACAACTCGATACTAGAACAAAATATGACTCTATATGAGTGCCTCCGGCGGTATACCGGGATGAGCAATGAATCAAGAGTGACATGTATGATAAATTATGCATGGTGGCTTTGCCACAAATACGATGTCAACTTCATGATCATGCAAAGAAATATGAAAATGATGAAGCGTGTCATAAGAAATGAAACGGTGGAAAGTTGCATGGAAATATATCTCGAAATGGCTATGGAAATGCCATAATAGGTAGGCATGGTGGCTGTTTTGAGGAAGATATAAGGAGGTTTATGTGTGATAGAGCATATCATATCACGGGGTTTGGATGCACCGGCGAATTTTGCAACAACTCTCAAGGTGAGAAAGGGCAATGCACGGTACCGAAGAGGCTAGCAATGATGGAAAGGTGAAAGTGCGTATAATCCATGGACTCAACATTAGTCATAAAGAACTCACATACTTATTGCAAAAATCTACAACTCATCAAGACCAAGTATTACGCGCATGCTCCTAGGGGGATATATTGGTAGGAAAAGACCATCGCTCGTCCCCGACCGCCACTCATAAGGATGACAATCAAACAACACCTCATGTTTCAAATTTGTCACACAACGGTTACCATACGTGCATGCTACGGGACTTGCAAACTTCAACACAAGTATTTCTCAGATTCACGACTACTCAACTAGCACGACTCTAATATTACCATCTTCATATCTCAAAACAATCATCAAGTATCAAACTTCTCATAGTATTCAATGCACTTTTTATGGAAGTTTTTATTATACCCATCTTTGGATGCCTATCATATTAGGACTAATTTTATAGCCAGCCAAAGCAAATTACCATGCTGTTCTAAAGAACTGTCAAAATAATATAAGTGAAGCATGAGAGATCAATAATTTCTATAAAATAAAACCACCACCGTGCTCTAAAAGATATAAGTGAAGCACTAGAGCAAAATTATCTAGCTCAAAAGATATAAGTGAAGCACATAGAGTATTCTAATAAATTCCGATTCATGTGTGTCTCTTCAAAAGGTGTGTAAAGCTAGGATGATTGTGGTAAACTAAAAAGCAAAGACTCAAATCATACAAGACGTTCCAACAAAAAAACATATCATGTGGTGAATAAAAATATAACCTCAAATAAAGTTACCGATGGACGAAGACGAAAGAGGGGATGCCTTCCGGGGCATCCCCAAGCTTAGGCTTTTGGTTGTCCTTAATTTTTACCTTGGGGTGCCTTGGGCATCCCCAATCTTAGGCTGTTGCCACTACTTATTCCAAACTCCATCAAATCTTTACCCAAAACTTGAAAACTTCACAACACAAAACTCAACAGAAAATCTCATGAGCCCCGTTAGTATAAGAAAACAAATCACCACTTTAAGGTACTGTGATGAGCTCATTATTTATTTATATTTATGTTAAAACTACTGTATTCCAACTACTCTATGGTTCACACCCCCCGATACTATCCATAGATTCATCAAAATAAGCAAACAACACACGAAAAACAGAATTTGTCAAAAACAGAATAGTCTGTAGTAATCTGTATCAAACGTATACTTCTGTAACTCCAAAAATTCTGCAATAAATTGGTGGACGTGAGGAATTTGTCTATTAATCATCTTGAAAAAGAATCAACCTAACAGCTCTCTCCAGTAAAAAATGGCAGCTAATATCGTGAGCGCTAAAGTTTCTGTTTTTTACAGCAAGATCATAAAGAAGAAGGAGAAGAAGAAGAAGGAGAAGAAGAAGAAGGAGAAGAAGAAGAAGGAGAAGAAGAAGAAGGAGAAGAAGAAGAAGGAGAAGAAGGAGAAGGAGAAGCAGAAGGAGAAGGAGAAGAAGAAGGAGAAGAAGAAGGAGAAGAAGAAGAAGAAGGAGAAGAAGAAGAAGGAGAAGAAGGAGAAGGAGAAGCAGAAGGAGAAGGAGAAGAAGAAGGAGAAGAAGAAGGAGAAGAAGAAGAAGAAGGAGAAGAAGAAGAAGAAGAAGAAGAAGAAGAAGAAGAAGAAGGAGAAGAAGAAGAAGAAGCACCCAAGTCTTCCCAAAGGTTCTACTTGGCACAAACAGTAACTAAAACATAAAAACACATCTAAACAGCGGCTAGATGAATTATTTATTACTAAACAGGAACAAAAATCAAGGAACAAAAATAAAATTTGGTTGCCTCCCAACAAGCGCTATTGTTTAATGCCCCTAGCTAGGCATCGATAATTTTAATGATGCTCACATCAAATACAAGAATTAAAGCACAAAGGGAGCATCATAGAACACATGATAAACACATATAAGTCTAACATACTTCCTATGCATAGGCATTTTATAAGCAAACAAATTATCATAGCAAGCAAAAATTAGCATATGCAAGGAAGAAGAAAGAGACGTTAGCAATCTCAACATGACGAGAGGTAATTTAGTAAGATAAACATTTCTACAACCATATTTTCCTCTCTCATAATAATTACATGTAGGATCATAGGCAAATTCAACAAAATGTAACATATTCTCAACATGATCCACATGCATGCGAAGTTGACACTCTTCCAAAATAGTGGTATTAAATAAAGTCATGACCTCTCCAAACCCAATTTTATCAAAAATAACATAAGATTGAAAATTCTCCAAATATGTGGGATCTAAAGTTGACACTCTTCCAAACCCACTTTCAATATTATTGCAAACACTATTATCAATCTCATATTCATCATGGGGCTTAAATAAATTTTCAAGATCATAAGAAGAATCACCCCAATCATGATCGTTGCAACAAGTAGTAGACATAGCAAAACTAGCATCCCCAAGCTTAGGGTTTTGCATATTATTAGCACAATTGACATCAAGAGAATTTATAATAAAATTATTGCAATCATGCTTTTTATTCAAGGAGCTATCGTGAATCTCTTCATACATTCCTTCATCACAATTTTCAGATTCACGAATTTCAAGCAAAACCTCATAAAGATAATCTAGTGCACTCAAATCACTAGAAATTGGTCCATCATAATTGGATCTCTTAAAAAGATTAACAAGGGGATGAGGACCCATAAACTTTTAGCAAGCGAAGATGCAAGCAAAAAGAAGGCACATGGTAACACAAGATCGAACGGAAGGAGGGCGAAGAAAAGGCAAAGGTGAAGTGGGGGAGAGGAAAACGAGAGGCAAATTTAAAATAATGTAATGCGAGGGAGAAGAGTTTGTGATGGGTACTTGGTATGTATTGACTTGTGCGTAGATCTCCGCGACAACGGCGCCAGAAATGGCTAGTTGCTGGGAGATCAAATCTTGACTTGACTTGGCGTAAGCCTCCCTGGCAACGGCGCCAGAAATCCTTCTTGCTACCTCTTGAGCTTGCGTTGGTATTCCCTTGAAGAGGAAAGGGTGATGCAGCAAAGTAGCGTAAGTATTTCCCTCAGTTTTTGAGAACCAAGGTATCAATCCAGTAGGAGGCTACACGCAAATCGCCTAGTACCTGCACAAACAATCAAGAACCTTGCAACCAACGCGATAAAGGGGTTGTCAATCCCTTCACGGCCACTTGCAAAAGTGAGATCTGATGGAGATAATAAGATATTTTTTTTTTGGTATTTTTGTTGTATAGATTGGAAAGTAAAGATTGCAAAATAAACGAGAACAGAAATAGCTGGTTGATAGGAAAATAATATGATGGAGAATAGACCCCGGGGCCATAGGTTTCACTAGTGGCTTCTCTCAAGATAGCATAATTTACGGTGGGTGAACAAATTACTATCGAGCAATTGATAGAAAAGCGCATAGTTATGAGAATATCTAGGCATGATCATGTATATAGGCATCACGTCTGTTACAAGTAGACCGAAACGATTCTGCATCTACTACTATTACTCCACACGTCGACTGCTATCCAGCATGCATCTAGAGTATTAAGTTCATAAGAACAGAGTAACGCATTAGGCAAGATGACATGATGTAGAGGGATAAACTCAAGCAATATGATATAAACCCCATCTTTTTATCCTCGATGGAAACAATACAATACGTGCCTTGCTGCCCCTGCTATCACTGGGAAAGGACACCGCAATATTGAATCCAAAGCTAAACACTTCTCCCATTGCAAGAAATATCAATCTAGTAGGCCAAACCAAACTGATAATTCGAAGAGACTTGCAAAGATATCAAATCATGCATATAAGAATTCAGAGAAGAATCAAATATTGTTCATAGATAATCTTGATCATAAACCAACAATTCATCGGATCTCGACAAACACACCGCAAAAATAATTACATCGAATAGATCTCCAAGAGAATCAAGGAGAACTTTGTATTGAGATCCAAAGAGAGAGAAGAAGCCATCTAGCTAATAACTATGGACCCGAAGGTCTGTGGTAAACTACTCACACATCTTCAGAGAGGCTATGGTGTTGATGTAGAAGCCCTCCGTGAGCGATTCCTCCTCCGGCGGAGCGCCGGAAAAGTATTTCAAAATGTTGAATACGTACAGAAAATGTTAAATGAGTATTTTAAAAATGTCAAACAAGTATCTCAAAATGTTCAATAAGTATTAAAAATGTTGAATAAGAATTTGAAAAATGTTGAATAAGTATTAGAAAAATGTTGAATGAGTATTTGAAAAAATGTTGAACAATTATTCAAAAACTATGTTGAACGATTATTTGAAAAATATTTAACAAGTATTAAATTTTTTTTGAACAAGTATTAAAAATATTGAACAAGTATTTGAAAAATAATTGAATAAGTATTAAAAAATGTTGACTGAGTATTTGAAAAATGTTTAATAATATTAAAATGTTGAACAAGTATTTGAAAATATGTTGAATAAGGGTTCGGACAATGTTGAACGTGTATAAAATAATGTTGATATGAAAACGTAAAGTGAAAACGAAAACAAACATAAGAAAAATCAAAACAAAAACAAAAAATGGAGAAAGAATGAAAATCAAACAAAAATGGAAAAGAAAAAATAAAACCCAAAAAATGGAGAATAAAAAAGAAAACTAACAAAAAATGGAGAAGAAAAAAAAATGCAAAAAAGAATGACAAAACCAAAGAAAAACCATAGTTTTTCAGCCTAAGTAGGTCTCGCCCATGTCACGAAATGGGAAGCTACCGTAGTGGCTAGCCACGTTGTCTGCTATAACTTGATCAAGGGATCGACTCCTGGTGCTCATCCTTTTTTCTTTTTATTTCTCTTTCCCAGACAACCAAACAAAGCCCCATGGTGTGTTTGGATGCTCACATGGGTTTTGGCCCCTTGCTTTATTGGCTCAGTTGAGCTGTTGAAGCAAGGGAAGCTCCAACGAGTCGACACATTTCGTCTTCCCATGTCTGTTTGGATGCCCGTTGACAAAAACACAACCAAACTCACTGACACAAATAGACAGATGTTTGTTTTTTGTCCGCTTACCCCCATATTTGATCCAAATTTGTGTCGGGTTTGCATCCGCTCGGACATGCCTCATCCGTCGGCAGCGTCCTACCCTTGTCCTGCAACCCATTTGGCTGCCCACAAAGGCAAATGCCTGGATTGTATTAGGCCAACTCCACCGCATCGATCCATTGGTCCGCTTGTGTTCGCTTAGGTCCGAGAAGACAAAGAGGGCTGGCCAGAAGAGGAACAAGAAGGCAAAAAATAGGTCGCTGCCACTCGAGCCCAAACCACTGCTACAGAGAGCGATGCCCTGGTTGCCAAGGCCGCGCAATAGGCCCTCCTCATTCTACGGTACCAATAGCCGACCGTTCTCATCGCCGCCCCAGCAGTGTCTAACATGGGATCATTGGTGGCCCGTCCGCGCATGTCAACGACGCTGCCGACATATGGGTTCTGTCCCGGATATGACCCCATCACGTCCCGCTTCTCCACATCACCTCGAGACGGCTCGCAAAAAATGGGTGACTTCGTGCCAATCATCCCGGTGGTGCCTCCCCTTGATCTCAATGCCACCCCTGTTGCCAGCCAGTCCATGATACGTCTCCAACGTATCTATAATTTTTGATTGCTCCATGCTATATTATCTACTGTTTTGGACCATATTGGGCTTTATTTTCCACTTTTATATTACTTTTGGGACTAACCTATTAACCGGAGGCCCAACCCAGAATTGCTGTTTTTTGCCTATTTCAGTGTTTCGAAGAAACGAAATATTAAACGGAGTCCAAATGGAATGAAACCTCCGGGAACGTGATTTTCTCACCGAACATGATCCAGGAGACTTGGACCCCACGTCAAGAAAGAAGGGAGATGGCCGCGAGGGTGGGGGGCGCGCCCACCCCCCTAGGGCGTGCCCCCTGCCTCATGGCCCCCCCGTTGCTCCACCGACGTACTCCTTCCTCCTATATATACCTACGTACCCCCAAACGATCAGATGCGGAGCCAAAAACCTAATTCCACCGCCGCAAATTTCTGTATCCACGAGATCGCATCTTGGGGCCTGTTCCGGAGCTTCGTCGGAAGGGGAATCCACCACGGAGGGCTTCTACATCATCATAGCCTCTCCGATGAAGTGTCAGTAGTTTACCTCAGACCTTCGGGTCCATAGTTAGTAGCTAGATGGCTTCTTCTCTCTTTTTGGATCTCAATACAATGTTCTCCCCCTCTCTCGTGGAGATCTATTTCATGTAATCTTCTTTTTGCGGTGTGTTTGTTGAGACCTATGAATTGTGGGTTTATGATCAAGATTATCTATGAACCATATATCTTCTCTGAATTCTTTTATGTATGATTGGTTATCTTCGCAAGTCTCAACGATTTATCAGTTTGGTTTGGCCTACTAGATTGGTTTTTCTTGCAATGGGAGAAGTGCTTAGCTTTGGGTTCAATCTTGCGGTGTCCTTTCCCAGTGACAGTAGTGGCAGCAAGGCACGTATTGTATTGTTGCCATCGAGGATAACAAGATGAATTTATCCCTCTACATCATGTCATCTTGCTTAAGGCGTTACTCTGTTTTCTTGAACTTAATACTCTAGATGCATGCTGGATAGCGGTCGATGAGTGGAGTAATAGTAGTAGATGCAGAATCGCTTCGGTCTAATTGTCTCGGACGTGATGCCTATATACATGATCATACCTAGATATTCTCATAACTATGCTCAGTTCTGTCAATTGCTCAACAGTAATTTTTTCACCCACCATAGAATACTTATGCTCTTGAGAGAAGCCACTAGTGAAATCTATGGCCCCCGGGTCTATCTTTATCATATTTATTTCCCAGCACTTTATTATTGCTTTTTGCTTTTTACTTTGCATCTTTATACCAAAAATACCAAAAATATTGTCTATCATCTCTATCAGATCTCACTCTCGTAAGTGACCGTGAAGGGATTGACAACCCCTAAATGCGTTGGTTGCGTGGAGCTATTTCTTCTGTGTAGGTACGAGGGACTTGTGCGTAGCCTCCTATTGGATTGATACCTTGGTTCTCAAAAACTGAGGTAAATACTTACTCTACTCTGCTGCATCACCCTTTCCTCTTCAAGGAAATCCAACGCAGTGCTCAAGAGGTAGCAGGAAGATTTCTGGCGCCGTTGCCGGGGAGGTCTTCGCAAAAGTCAACATACCAAGTACCCATCACAATCCCTTATCTCTCGCATTACATTATTTGCCATTTGCCTCTCGTTTTCCTCTCCCCCACTTCACCCTTGCCGTTTTATTCGCCCTCTCTTTTCCGTTTGCCTTTTTCTCGCTTGCCTGTCGTTATGTCTGAATTTGGGGAAATTATTGCCGATATGGACAATAATAATATCATAGAAAATTCTGATGCTCGTGCTGAAGAACCCACTACCTTGCATACAAAAAGGAGTTATTCAAGATTTCTTTACTTGTGCTGGTGCTTTGCCTTCTATGGGCGGTTCTATTCTTCATAAAACTAGTAGTCTTGCGGACGCTATTGCCATGCTTATAGTTGAACTTGAAAGGCAATTTATGCACATGCATACTTGCATACAAAGAATTTTCTTAGAATTTTCTAATATTGAGCATTCTTCTGTCAAGCGTGCCGCCACTATCTTTTTGGCTCATGAGTTTAGATTTATAATAAAAGAGGCCAAAGAAATATTTGCGCATTATAGGGTAGATGCTAGTCATCCTCCCATTGAAGCTATCCATTTTAATCAAGAAGACATGATGCGTTTGCAATCTTTAGATCATACTGCTTATAATGAAAATCTTAGGAAAAAGGTTCCTGCCGATGTTCTAGTTGATAAAATTTCTGAGCTTAATGATGATTTTGCTATTCAGAATAATGGACTAGGTTTTCCTATTGAACGAAGGCTTGTAGCTTTTTGCCAAAAGAATGCTCTTAATGATAAATTGGTTGTGCAATACAAAGTGCCTAGGGAGGAACCCATACCTCCCGAGATTGATCTTGGGGACTTTTGTCCCATTAAATTTAGCCCTTTTGATTATTTTTGCTTGCCTCAAAGAAAACTTGCTGCTGAACGTAGAGAATATGAGAGAAGTTTTCATGATTTTCCATACCACTATTATGGCAATACCTAGATCTATCCTTGCTTTTATGCCTAGCTAGGGGCGTTAAACGATAGCGCTTGTTGGGAGGCAACCCAATTTTATTTTTAGTTTTTTTGCTTTTGGTTCTGTTTAGGAATAAATAATCCATCTACCTTCTGTTTAGATGTGGTTTTATGTTCTAATTATTGTTTGTGCCAAGTTAAACCTATAGGATCTTCTTGGATGATAGTTAATTGATCTTGCTGTAATTTCCAGAAACTTTCTGTTCACGAAAACAATTGTTAAAAATCACCAGAACGTGATAAAATAGTGATTCCAATTGATGCTGATCAATAAACAAATTGCCTAGGTCTTACAATTTTTGCTGAATTTTGTGAGTTCCAGAAGTTTGCGTTAGTTACAGACTACTACAGACTGTTCTGTTTTTGACAGATTCTGTTTTTCGTGTGTTGTTTGCTTATTTTGATGAATCTATGGCTAGTAAAATAGTTTATAAACCATAGAGAAGTTGGAATACAGTAGGTTTAACACCATATAAATAAATAATGAGTTCATTACAGTACCGTGAAGTGGTCTTTTGTTTTCTTTCGCTAACGGAGCTCACGAGATTTCTGTTGAGTTTTGTGTTGTGAAGTTTTCAAGTTTTGGGTGAAATCTTTTGATGGATTATGGAACAAGGAGTGTCAAGAGCCTAAGCTTGAGGATGCCCATGGCACCCCCAAGATAATCCAAGGACACCAAAAAGTCAAAGATTGGGGATGCCCCGGAAGGCATCCCCTCTTTCGTCTACTTCCATCGGTAACTTTACTTGGAGCTATATTTTTATTCACCACATGATATGTGTTTTGCTTGGAGCGTCTTGTATGATTTAAGTCTTTGCTTTTTAGTTCACCACAATCATCCTTGCTGTACACACCTTTTGAGAGAGCCATCCATGAATTGGAATTTGTTAGAATACTCTTTGTGCCTCACTTATATCTTTTCAGCTATATAGTTTTGCTCTAGTGCTTCACTTATATCTTTTAGAGCACGGTGGTGGATTTGTTTTATAGAAACTATTAATCTCTCATGTTTCACTTAGATTATTTTGAGAGTCTTAAATAGCATGGTAATTTGCTTAAAAATCTTAATATGCTTGGTATTCAAGATTTGTAAAACTTTCTTTTGAGTGCGTTGAATACTAAGAAAAGTTTGATGCTTGATAATTGTTTTGAGATATGGAGGTGATAATATCAAATTGTGCTATTTGAGTAGTTGTGAATTTGAGAAATGCTTGTGTTGAAGTTTGCAAGTCCCGTAGCATGCACGTATGGTAAACTTTATGTAACAAATTTGAAACATGAGGTGTTATTTTATTGTCCTCCTTATGAGTGGCGGTCGGGGACGAGCGGTGGTCTTTTCCTACCAATCTATCCCCCTAGGAGCATGCGCGTAGTGCTTTGGTTTTTGATGGCTTGTAGATTTTTGCAATAATTATGTGAGTTCCTTATGACTAATGTTGAGTCCATGGATTATACGCACTCTCACCCTTCCATCATTGCTAGCATCTTGATGCCGTGCATTGCCCTTTCTCACACCGAGAGTTGGTGCAAACTTAGCGGTGCATCCAAACCCCGTGATATGATATGCTCTTTCACACATAAACCTCCTTATATCTTCCTCAAAACAGCCACCATACCTACCTATAATGGCATTTCCATAGCCATTCCGAGATATATTGCCATGCAACTTTCCACCATTACGTTTATCATGACACATTCATCATTGTCATATTGCTAGCATGATCATGTAGTTTACATAGTATTTGTGGCAAAGCCACCGTTCATAATTCTTTCATACATGTCACTCTTGATTCATTGCATATCCTGGTTCACCGCCGAAGGCATTCATATAGAGTCATACTTTGTTCTAGTACCGAGTTGTAATCATTGAGTTGTAAATAAATAGAAGTGTGATGATCATCATTTAATAGAGCATTGTTCCAATAAAAAAATAGGAAGGCCAAAGAAAAAAAAAAGAAGGCCCCAAAAATATATAAAAAGGGGCAATGCTACTATCCTTTTTTTCCACACTTGTGCTTCAAAGTAGCACCATAATCTTCATGATAGAGAGTCGCTTGTTTTGTCACTTTCATATACTAGTGGGAATTTTTCATTATAGAACTTGGCTTGTATATTCCAACAATGGGCCTCCTCAAGTGCCCTAGGTCTTCGTGAGCAAGCAAGTTGGATGCACACCCACTTAGTTTCTTTTGTTGAGCTTTCATTCATTTATAGCTCTAGTGCATCCGTTGCATGGCAATCCCTACTCCTTGCATTAACATCAATCGATGGGCATCTCCATAGCCCATTGATTAGCCTCGTTGATGTGAGACTTTCTCCTTTTTTTCTTCTCCACATAACCCCCATCATCATATTCTATTCCACCCATAGTTTTATATCCATGGCTCACGCTCATGTATTGCGTGAAGGTTTATAAAGTTTGAGATTACTAAATTATGAAACAATTTCTTGGCTTGTCATCGGGGTTGTGCATGATGAGAGCATTCTTGTGTGACAAAAATGGAGCATGACTAAACTATATGATTTTGTAGGGATGAACTTTCTTTGGCCATGTTATTTTGAGAAGACATAATTGCTTAGTTAGTATGTTTGAAGTATTATTATTTTTATGTCAATATTAAACTTTTGTCTTGAATCTTTCGGATCTGAATATTCATACCACAATTAAGAAGAATTACATTGAAATTATGCCAAGTAGCACTCCGCATCATTTTTTTTTATATTTACCTACTCGAGGACGAGCAGGAATTAAGCTTGGGGATGCCTGATACGTCTCCAACATATCTAAATTTTTTGATTGCTCCATGCTATATTATCTACTGTTTTGGACCATATTGGGCTTTATTTTCCACTTTTATATTACTTTTGGGACTAACCTATTAACCGGAGGCCCAACCAAGAATTGCTGTTTTTTGCCTATTTCAGTGTTTAGAAGAAATGGAATATCAAACGGAGTCCAAACGGAATGAAACCTTCGGGAACGTGATTTTCTCACCGAACATGATCCAGGAGACTTGGACCCCACGTCAAGAAAGAAGGGAAGTGGCCACGAGGGTGGGGGGCGCGCCCACCCCCCTAGGTCGCGCCCCCTGCCTCGTGGGCCCCCCGGTTCTCCACCGACGTACTCCTTCCTCATATATATACCTACGTACCCCCAAACGGTCAGATACGGAGCCAAAAACCTAATTCCACCGCCGCAACTTTCTGTATCCACGAGATCCCATCTTGGGGCCTGTTCCGGAGCTCCGACGGAAGGGGAATCCACCACGGAGGGCTTCTACATCATCATAGCCTCTCCGATGAAGTGTGAGTACTTTACCACAGACCTTCGGGTCCATAGATAGTATCTAGATGGATTCTTCTCTCTTTTGGATCTCAATACAATGTTCTCCCCCTCTCTCGTGGAGATCTATTCGATGCAATCTTCTTTTTGCGATGTGTTTGTTGAGACCGGTGACTTGTGGGTTTATGATCAAGATTATCTATGAACAATATTTGAATCTTCTCTGAATTCTTTTATGCATGATTGGCTATCTTTGCAAGTCTCTTCGAATTATCAGTTTGGTTTGGCCTACTAGATTGGTTTTTCTTGCAATGGGAGAAGTGCTTAGCTTTGGGTTCAATCTTGCGGTGTCCTTTCCCAAAGGATGAGGTGCAGCAACGCATGTATTGTATTGTTGCCATCGAGGATAACAAGATGGGGTTTTTATCATATTGCATGAATTTATCCCTCTACATCATGTCATCTTGCTTAAGGCGTTACTCTGTTTTCTTGAACTTAATACTCTAGATGCATGCTGGATAACGGTCGATGAGTGGAGTAATAATCCACCGGGACGCAAAGGAAGCGCCAGCGGGCCATCCACTTGGGTAACCTTCTCGATGGCTGCACGCTGTTTCTTGATATGCCTGTTGGGGAACGTAGTAATTCAAAAAAATTCCTAAGCTCACGCAAGATATAACTAGGAGATGCATAGCAACGAGAGGGGAGAGTGTGTCCATGTACCCTCGTAGACCGAAAGCGTAAGCGTTATGTTAACGCGGTTGATGTAGTACCGAACGTACGGCACCTCCGAGTTCAGTACATGTTCAGCTCAATGACGTCCCTTGAGCTCTTGATCCAGTTGAGGACGAGGGAGAGTTTCGTCAGCACGACGGCGTGGCGACGGTGATGATGAAGTTACCGGTGCAGGGTTTCACCTAAGCACTACAATGATATGACTGAGGTGTTGAACTGTGGAGGGGGGAACCGCACACGGCTAAGAGATTGTCTGTTGTGCCATTGGGGTGCCCCCCCCCCCCGCCTCCGTATATAAAGTGGGGAGGAGGAGGTGGCCGGCCTAGGGGGCGCCAAAAGGGGAGAGTCCTACTTGGACACTAGTCCAAGTAGGATTCGCCCCCCTCCTTCCTTCTATCGGAGAGGGAAAATGGGAAGGGAGAAAGAGGGAGAAGGAAAGAGGGGGTGTCGGTGTCAAAACCGGCGGATCTCGGGTAGGGGGTCCCGAACTGTGCGTCTAGGCGGATGGTAACAGGAGACAAGGGACACGATGCTTTACCCAGGTTCGGGCCCTCTTGATGGAGGTAAAACCCTATGTCCTGCTTGATTAATATTGATGATGTGTGTTACAAGAGTGGATCTACCACGAGATCAAAGAGGCTAAACCCTAGAAGCTAGCCTATGGTATGATTGTTGTTCGTCCCTATGGACTACAGCCATCCGGTTTATATAGGCACCGGAGAGGGCTAGGGTTACACAAAGTCGGTTACAAAGGTAGGAGATCTACATATCCAGATCGCCAAGCTTGCCTTCCACGCCAAGGAAAGTCCCATCCGGACACGTGACGAAGTCTTCAATCTTGTATCTTCATAGCCTTGGAGTCCGGCCGATGATGATAGTTCGCTATCCGGACACTCCCTAGTCCGGAACTCCCTCGAGAGCCTCGAACCGGCTTTCAGCCGATGACGAGTCCGCGCGTATATTGTCTTCGGCGTTGCAAGGCGGGTTCTCCTTCAATCTTCATGTTCCCGTCGAATAGTGTCCGCTTCTTTATAAATGTTGCGCTCCTTGGCTTCTACGCCCAATAATGGCCTTCTTCCACGTGTCGCATTTAATGCGAAAGGCTGGGTATTTTTACATTTTACCCCTAGCCGTGTAACGAGCCGCTTATAAGAGAGGCGAGGATCTAGATCCAGCTCACACCATTCTCTATCCGCAAGCTCTCATTGAAGCGCCTCGACAAAAATCCATTCTATCATGGATAGCCGACGCTGCTCCTCCTCTCGCGCTCCCAGCCCTAAGCCGTGAGATTGGGGAGATGCTCAGCCCACACAATGAGCTAGTGGTACTTCAAACCGAGGGATATCTTCCCCAGCTTTCATGGTTCCGGTTCGAGCCGGACTAGCCACCTACAAGGGTGGAAAGCAGGCGAGAGCGCCCCAACCCTTCCAAAGGGGAGCGGGTATGCTTTGTCCCCTATCTAATAAGGGGACTCGGATTTCCCATACATCCGCTTTCTCCGGGGCTCCTAGAGTTCTACGGACTCCAACTTCACCACCTCACGCCCGCCTCCATTTTGCACATCGTGGGCTTCGTAGCTTTTTGCGAGCTGTTCTTGGGCATCGAGCCCCATTTTGCCCTGTGGAAGAGATTGTTTTGTCTCGTACCTCATTCTCATGAGGGGTCGATATATCAAGTGGGCGGAGCCGAAATATGGCGCATCGCCGACCGGATATCTATCCGCACCCGAAGAAGGCGTCCAAGACCGGCCTTGAATGGTTCTACATGGAGGACGCACCTCTGCCGGATCCAGTTCGGATCGGCCTCCGGAGTTCAACAATGCTCCCTTGAAGAAACGCCTGAGTTGGCACTCATGAGCCCTCAACGGGAAGATGATAGGAGCGCCCATTATCCGATGGGCGGATTAGGTTACTGGCCCACTCCGGATTGACCATGAATGGAGTCATGGACACTTGCATTATGCGAGGGGTGAAGCCACTCCAATATAGTGGCCACCCTATGTGGGATTACAACGCGGAAGACGACGCCACCCGTCATGGCCGCAAAGGGCCAGGCTCGGTAGCCGATCTGGCAAAGATCCTGTCCGGCTTGTACAAGGGAGAGGAGGAGGACTTCCTCCGCAAGAATCCGTTGAATGGATTTTCTATGAATAACCCTCGGAGCTGGGTAAGCGGATGCTCATCTACCCGATCCATACTTTTTTAAAGTCAAGTATCTTATTCCGTAATTTCGACGCAGGAGCTGCGCCGGACGTGGAGGGCATCTGAAGCCTAACTCCACAGCCCGAGGATCCGAACGATCCCTTGATCCGACCTCCGAAGAGGATCCGGACATAAAGGTGGAGCTGATTGACGGGGTGTTCCACCAACGTAGCATAGACACGCGCTTAGTCGCCATTACTACCGACTACCCGGTTTGTTTTCGGCCTCCCGGTGACTACGACCGAGGTCTCGACACCATCATTTGATTCGGCTCAACTCGACCATCCCATACCGATGGTGCATCGCAGGAGGTGCCTTTAAGGTGGGAAGCCGAACCGCGCGGCCGCCAACAAGGGTCGATCCGCCCAAAGAGGCGGAAGAGGAGCGCGACGCGAACCAAACGTCGCCAAGAACGGCACGGAGCACCGCTATTTTTAAGGGAAGGATCCCTAGGAGGTATATCAATGCTCATAACTTTTCCAGAAGAGCGCCACGGACAGTGTCCGGAGAGGTTGCCAATCAAGCCTCCGCCGGCCATGCTCCAATGCATGGTCCGGGAGGGGAGGCGAATACAAGGCGTGAGCCAGACGCTCCTCCGACGGAGGATGCCGATAGGCTGTCCGCCACCCGGTCGGAGGTGGAGAGCGCCATGAATCACAGGCGTCGCCGGACAGTTCTTCGTGACACGTGTTTCTCCCCGGAGGTGTTAAATGCCTTTGAAGCGGGAGACGCGCACCTCCATGCCGCTCAAGATGGGTTAACCAGAGCCACGGAGCAGTATGTGAAAGACATACGAGTAAGTAATTTTAATAGTTATATATGCCAGTAGCCCCCGAGACTTAAAATAGTTGAAATAACTGATTTAAGGATCAATTATGATGCAGGATCTACGGAGAAGAATACCCATCTGTCCTGTGAGCTCCAAGAGTGCAAGGCCCAACTTGAGGTCAAGACTGGCCGCCTGGGGAGCCACAGAGACCCCTACTGGTAAGACGTACTTTGAAAAGATAATTATTTAACAAAGTGCGGCGTGGATCTGACAATAGTATTGCAGAGGGCGCCGTACTAGATCCGGACAAGCAACAACTACTGCGGCAGCTAAAGGCCGGTGAGAGGGTGCTTATGAAGGTGCAGCAGGGGAGAAACAAGCTCCAAGATGCCCACACCCAGCGAGGAGAAGAGCTGAAAGGTGTTCGGGCCCAGCTGTCTGGCTCCGTGAAGGAGAATCAGCGGCTTCATCGCGGCATTTATAGTAAGTGCTTGAACAAATTCCTTTGAAAAGAGGAATTCGGCGAGGAAGTCGATTGACAGAAATATGTCGTTAGGTTTGCTCACAGTGTCGCCTCATGGAGGAAATGCCTGAGTCAACGGGTGACCAACTTCCCGAGCTAGTGCAATTGCTCGAACGTGTTCGGCAGGCGATGAGTGGCGTCGTTCATGCATTATGGCCATCCGTCTCCCTACCCGAAGGCCTTGGTGAGCTTCTTTGAGAAGCCAGGAGCACGGCGATGCCTCCGCTTGTGGAAGATATCGGCTGCCGTCAGGCGCCAGTGGAGGCTCGGGCCATGGTGAAGACACGTTACCCGGCTGACCCAAACCACATGGCCGAGGTCGGACCTGCGGGGCCTGATGGGAAGGAGATCCCTGTGAGCTTGATGTACGACCAAGTAGAACTGGTCATGAAATATTCCCAACAGGATCAGAATTAGACAGCCTGTTAGATGGGATTGAGGAGGAGTACAATCAGTCGGTTTGACGATGTAATTTGAAATGACATGTAAAATGCCTTCTAGCCGGATTGTAGATCGTTTGTCTTTGCGGACTGCTTTCGCTTCAACCTCGGGACCCAACAGTCCGGAGTGTGTCCGAATACCCTTACGGTTATAAAAGAACCGGGCATGCATGGAGACAAGGCGTCTGGGTCATAATTGCTTTATCGCATAAGTGCCCAACTAGTTATGTTATATTACATGGTTAGTAATAAACATCTTCCGGGAGAATAGTTCCGTTAAGGGTTCCTTTCCTTGGGAGGCATGCCCTAAAGTGCAATGCCGGATCGCGAAAAATAGCAGTAAAAAGCATCCGGGGCAGATAAATAAGTAAGTAATAAATCATCTTTCAAGTCACCGACCGAATATTCTCTTAAGAACGCTAGCTTTCGGCTTCACCCAGTCTGAGGTACACATCCGGCTGACCCGGCAGTAACAATTGCAGAGGTGCTCCCTTTACCTCCTAGCCGAACAATCGGGAACGTAGGGGTAAGCACAGGAGCCAGGCAACCCAGCTTGGCCAAAACTTAAGTCATATCGATGCATATAATGGTGAATAAAAGGTACATGCGGAAGTATGACACATGTATTGGGCACAAAGCCCGTATGAATAAGCTTATGTAAAAGAAGCCCCCAGGTATAATGGGTGCCAGGAGCGCATCAAGTATGTGCGAACAAAGCACAAATCAGCCCATAAAAGGTATTGAAAAAAAAAGGTGGGAAGAAGGAGGAGGACGAGAGACAGTAAAAAAAAGGGGTGGACGGGGGAGTGAGACGAGCCCGGAGTCCGGCGCTAGGCGTAGAATCTTCGGAGACGGGCTGCGTTCCATGGGTTCGGCTCGAGTCGGTTGTCAGATGCGTTACGTAGATGGTATGCTCCGCCGGTCAGGACTTGGTCGATGATGAAGGGACCGTCCCACTTGGGCTTAAGTTTGTCCTTTTTCTTGTCCGGCAGGCGTAGAACAAGTTCGCCAACATTGTAAGTTTTGGCCCTTACTTCTGCTTTGATATCTTCGAGCTCGCTTGCCGATAAAATGCGGAACGAGCCTTTGCCACGTCCCGCTCCTCCTCTAAGGCGCCCAAACTGTCCTGCCGATCCAACTCGGCTTCTCTTTCTTCGTACATGTGCACACGAGGTGAGTCATGAATTATATCGCAGGCAGAACTGCCTCTGCGCCGTATACCATAAAAATGGTGTGAATCTAGTAGTTCGGTTTGGCGTGGTCCGCAGCCCCCGTGAGTACGGAGTCGAAGCTCCTCTACCCTGTGCGTGTTAGATTCCTTGAGGGACCGCACTAGTCTGGGTTTGATGCCGCTCATGATTAGACCATTTGCTCGCTCGACTTGACCGTTAGTTTGGGGGTGATAGACTGAAGCGTAATCGAGCTTGATGCCCATGTTTTTGCACCAGAGTTTAACCTCGTCGGCCGTGAAGTTTGTGCCGTTATCAGTGCTGATGCTGTGGGGGACGCCAAAACGGTGTACTACCCCAGATATGAAGTCTATCACCGGTCCGGATTCTGCCGTTTTAACCGGCTTGGCCTCAATCCATTTGGTTAATTTGTCCACCATGACCAATAAGTATTTGTGCTTGTGGGTTCCCCTTTAAGGGTCCAACCATGTCAAGCCCCTGGACCATGAACGCCAGGTAATGGGTATAGTTTTGAGGGCGGTGGGTGGCATGTGGCTCTGATTAGCGAAGAGCTGGCAACCGACGCATCGTTGGACTAAATCTCGAGCATCTACCCGGGCGTCGGCCAATAAAATCCTGACGGAAGGCCTTGCCTACAAGGGCCCGGGCTGCAAAGATGGTGCCCGCCGAGTCCAGCGTGAATTTCAGCCAGAGATTTCGCCCTTCCTCTTCGGAGATACACCTTTGAAGGACTCGGTTGTACTTTTCTTATAAAGTTCTCCTCATGGACCTTGTAGGCTTTAGATCGCCGAACTATGCAGCGGGCCTCATTTTGGTCTTCGGGAAGTTCCTGCCGCATTAAGTAGGCTAGGAATGGTTCTGTCCAAGGGGCAATTACTGCCATTATTTCATGGGCTGAAGGTGTTATTTCGTTGGCTGAGTCGCCGATTTTGTCAGAATGGTCTGAGTTAGGTGATGCAGCTGGCTCCGGATTGTTATTTCCGGACTCCTCTTCCCATAATACGGATGGCTTAAAGAGCCGCCCAGGAAGATGTTAGGAGGGATGGCGTCTCGTTTCGCTACCGATGCGTGCTAAGACGTCTGCTGCTGGTTATTATCCCGGCTACATGATGGAATTCTAGTCCTTCAACCGAGCTGACATTTTTAGGACGGCGCTATGTAAGCTGCCATTTTGGATCTTTGGCGTCGAAGTCTCCATTTACTTGGGATATTGCGAGGTTTGAATCCCGCACCTCTAGGCGTCGAATGCCCATGGAGATTGCCATCCGGAGGCCATGTAGAAGGGCCTCAGATTCAGCTGCGTTGTTGGAGTCCGTGTACATTATTTGAAGTACATACTGGATTGTGTCTCCAGTTAGACGCCAGATGACGCCAGCGCCTAAGCCAGCCAACATTTTGGATCCGTCGAAATGCATGATCCAGTTGAGTACGCCGTACTCTTTTAGGGAGTTCGGCCGGTCCATTCGGCGAAGTCAGCCGTAACTCGCGACTTTATAGCTCGCCGTGGTTTGTAGGTTATGTCAAATGGTAAGAGCTCGATAGCCCATTTTGCAATCCTGCCCGTTGTGTCGCGATTGTTTATAATATCGTTGAGAGGTACTTCGGAGGCCACAGTTATTGAACACTCTTGAAAGTAGTGTCGCAGCTTCCGGGATGCCATGAACACCACATACGCTATCTTTTGATAATGTGGGTACCGGGATTTGCATGGAGTTAGAACAAAGGATACGTAGTACACTGGTTTTGAAGAGGGAATTTGTGCCCTTCGCTTTCTCGTTCAACGACAGTACCGCTACCGACAACTTGATGTGTTGCTGCGGTATATAAAATCATAGGTTCGCCCAGGTTGGGCGTGGCGAACCGGATTTGTTGCCAGATGGCTTTTATTTCTTCGAAGTCCGGCCAGGCAGCATCCGTCCATTCGAAATGTTCGGTGCGCCGGAGGAGGCGGTAGAGGGGCAGAGCCTTTTCTCCCAAACGGGAGATGAAGCGACTTAAGGCCGCTGCGCATCCGGTTAGTTTTTGTATCTGCTTGAGGTCTTTTGGAATATCCAATTGTGACAGAGCTCGGATTTTGGCCGGGTTTTCTTCAATTCCTCTACCGGATACGATGAAGCCCAAGAGCTTTCCGGCTGGTACGCCGAAGACGCATTTTTCCGGATTGAGCTTAATGTCATATGCTCGGAGGTTGTCGAATGTCACCCTCAAGTCTTCTACTAGAGTTCCGATGTGTTTGGTCTTGACGACCACATCGTCTACGTATCACCTCTACTGTTTTGCCTATCTGGGTAGCGGACATGTTTGAATCATGCGGCGATATGTTGCGCCGGCGTTTTTGAGTCCGAAGGGCATTGTGTTGAAGCAGAATGGCCCATATGGAGTAATGAATGCCGCTATGGCCTGATCTTTCTCCGCCATCTTGATTTGATGGTATCCGGAGTATCGTCGAGGAAGCACAATGAATCGTGCCTCGCGGTAGCATCGATGATTTGGTCGATGCGAGGGAGGGAAAGGGTCCTTTGGACAGGCCTTGTTAAGGTATTTTAAAATCGGCCTTGAGGCGCCAGGATTTGTCCTTTTTGGTACCATTACTAGATTCGCTAGCCAGTCCGGATGTTTTATATCTCCGATGAATCCGGCTTCTAAGAGTTTGGCTAGCTCCTCTCCCATTGCTGTCTTTTGGGTTCGGAAAATCGCCAAGAGCTTGTTTGACTTGCTTGAATCCTTTTAGGATATTTAGGCTGTGCTCTGCCAGCCTGCGTGGGATTCCTGGCATGTCTGAAGGGTGCCAGGCAAAAATGTCCCAATTTTCCCGAAGGAATTCTCATAGTGCGGCTTCGACATCAGGACTTAATTGTGCCCCAATGGAGGCCGTCTTTGTGGGGTCCGTTGGATGGACCTGAAATTTGACTATTTCATCTGCTGGTTTAAAAGAGGTGGACCTGGACCTCTTATCGAGTATTACATCGTCCCTATCCACCGTGGAGCGCAACGTAGTTAGTTCCTATGCCGCTAGGGCTTCAGATAATGCCTCTAGGGCCAGTGTGGCTGTCTTATTTTCAGCGCGGAGTGCTGTATCTGGATCACTGGCGAGAGTGATTATCCCATTGGGTCCGGGCATTTTGAGCTTCATGTACCCGTAGTGGGGTATAGCTTGGAAGATTGTGAATGCCTCTCGCCTAACAAAGCGTGATATCCGCTGCCGAATGGGGCCACTTGAAACGTGACCTCCTCGGACTGTAATTGTCCGGTGAGCGAACACTACATCTAGTGTGATTTTTCCCGCAACGCATGCTTCTCGACTAGGGATTATCCTCACGAAGGTTGTGCTGCTTCGCTCAATCTCCAGTCAATTTCCATTTTTTGAAGGGTTTCCTCATAGATGAGGTTTAATCCGCTGCCGCCATCCATGAGTACCTTAGTAAGACGAAAATCGTCCACTATCGGACTGAGGACCAATGCGGCTGGTGCTCTAGCTGTTCGGAATTTAGGTTCGTCGCTGGCTTTGAAGGTGATAGCCGTGTCGCTCCATGGATTTGTTGTTGCTACTTGGTAGACTTCAGCGAGGCTGTGGATTGTTCATTTCCGCATGTTATTTGATGCGAAAGTCTCGAAGACTGTTAATACTGTACTGGTACTGCTGGGTTGGTTGCCCGGGGCTAAAAGGCCTACGCCACTTTTGGCCACCTGCCGTAGTATCCAACACGCTCGAAGGCTGTGTGTTGGAGTGGCGCCCTCCGTACTGTGGATTTTGCAGGGTTCGTTGAGCCAACCCTCCAATACGGTTCCGTACCCTTTAGGGGGTTTTGGTTTTTGGTATTCAACCCGAGTGCTTGATAATGATGCACCCTTTTGTTTCAGACTAGGGATGTATTCGGGGCCGGATTATCCCAAAATTTACTTTCGGTTTTCCAGGCGCTCTCCATCGCACAGTACTTTTGTACTATGGTCACCAAGTCAGTAAAGCGTGTAATTTCGCGACGACTTATGGCGTTTAGGATTCCCTTGTCCGTGCAATTATTGCAGAAAATTGGGATTGCGTCCTCCTCTCGGCAGTCCTTTATCCTGTTCATAACCAGGAGGAATCTGGCCCAGTAATGATGTACTGTTTCATCGGGCTCTTGCCGAATTTGAGAGAGATCGCTAATGTTTGGGTGGGCGGGTGGAACTAGATCCGGAACCCCGTCCAATTTAGGACTCAAGGGCCGAGAAGTTTCCGAACTTGGAAGTTTGGATTTTTGAGTGTTATCCCATGAGTCCAACCCACCGCCTGACTTTAAGTTCAGGGCTTGATCAACGTCCGTCCCTCTGCGGGAATCCGGCATGGAGGGATCGGGAATCCGGACGTAACTAGTCCTTAAGATACAAGAAGAATCGCCGCATTGCTGCTCTATCACAGCAACATGATGGGTAGCCTGGGGAGAGTTGATCTCTCTCGAGATCGGTTTTAGGCCCGATCCGGTCGTAGTCTGTGGCGACTCGAGGCGGCGATGCGATCCAAGAGCTCGTTTATGGAGGAGAGCTCGATCGGATCTAACTGTTCGGCAAGTTCCGAACTAACACGGAGATTGGTTTCGATGACTCGAGAGGTCATCGTCGGTAGCGATGGCGGACTGGCGGTCATAAGAAAACCACCTAGCCGAAGAGTCTGGCCAGCGGCCAAGGCTCCTTTGGCGATAGTATCGTCTTTAAAGATGAGATGAGGCATCCTACCTGACGGTGACGACACAGATGAACTCTCAATGAAAGCACCAATGTCGGTGTTAAAACCGGCGGATCTCGGGTAGGGGGTCCCGAACTGTGCGTCTAGGCGGATGGTAACAGGAGACAAGGGACACGATGCTTTACCCAGGTTCGGGCCCTCTTGATGGAGGTAAAACCCTACGTCCTGCTTGATTAATATTGATGATGTGTGTTACAAGAGTGGATCTACCACGAGATCAAAGAGGCTAAACCCTAGAAGCTAGCCTATGGTATGATTGTTGTTCGTCCTATGGACTACAGCCGTCCGGTTTATATAGGCACCGGAGAGGGCTAGGGTTACACAAAGTCGGTTACAAAGGTAGGAGATCTACATATCTGTATCGCCAAGATTGCCTTCCACGCCAAGGAAAGTCCCATCCGGACATGGGACGAAGTCTTCAATCTTGTATCTTCATAGTCTTGGAGTCCGGCCGATGATGATAGTTCGGCTATCCGGACACCCCCTAGTCCGGAGCTCCCTCAGGGGGGCCGACCCCCACCCCTAGTCCAATTCGGTTTGGGAAAGGGGGGGCACCCCTCTCACGTGGCCTTTCTCCTCTCCTCCAATAAGGCCCTATAGGCCCAATACTTCTCCCGGGGGGGTTCCCGTAACCTCCTGGTACTCCGAAAAAATGCCCGAACCACTCAAAACCATTCCGACGTCCAAATGCATCCTTCCAATATATGAATCTTTACCTCTCGACCATTTAGAGACTCCTCGTCTTGTCCGTGATCTCATCTGGGACTCGGAACAAACTTCGGTCATCAAATCACATAACTCATAATACAAATCATCATCGAACGTTAAGCGTGCGGACCCTACGGGTTCGAGAACTATGTAGACATGACCGAGACACATCTCTGGTCAATAACCAACAGCGGAACCTGGATGCTCATATTGGTTCTGACATATTCTACGAAGATCTTTATCGGTCAAACCGCATAACAACATATGTCATTCCCTTTGTCATTCGTATGTTACTTGCCCGAGATTCGATCATCGGTATCATCATACCTAGTTCAATCTCATTACCGGAAAGTCTCTTTACTCGTTCCATAATGCATCATCCCGCAACTAACTCATTAGTAACATTGCTTGCAAGGCTTACAGTGATGTGCATTACCGAGAGGGCCCAGAGATACCTCTCCGATACACGGAGTGACAAATCCTAATCTTGATCTGTGCCATCTTAACAAACACCTTCGAAGACACCTTTAGAGCATCTTTATAATCACCCAGTTACATTGTGACGTTTGATAGCACATAAGGTGTTCCTCCGGTATTCGGGAGTTGCATAATCTCATAGTCAGAGGAATATGTATAAGTCATGAAGAAAGCAATAGCAATAAAACTAAATGATCATTATGCTAAGCTAACAGGTGGGTCTTGTCCATCACATCATTCTCCTAATGATGCAATCCCGTTCATCAAATGACACACATGTCTATGGTTAGGAAACTTAACCATCTTTGATTAACGAGCTAGTCTAGTAGAGGCTTACTAGGGACACTTGTTTTTTCTATGTATCCACACATGTATCAAGTTTCCGGTTAATAAAATTCTAGCATGAATAATAAACATTTATCATGATATAAGGAAATATAAATAACAACTTTATTATTGCCTCTAGGGCATATTTCCTTTAGTCTCCCACTTGCACTAGAGTCAATAATCTAGTTCACATCGCCATGTGATTTAACACCAATAGTTCACATCACCATGTGACCAACACCCAAAGGGTTTAATAGTATCAATAATCTAGTTCACATCGCCATGTGAGTAACACCTAAAGAGTACTAAGGTGCGATCATGTTTTGCTTGTGAGAGAAGTTTAGTCAACAGGTCTGCCACATTCAGATCTGTATGTATTTTGCAAATTTTATGTCTACAATGCTCTGCATGGAGCTACTCCAGCTAATTGTTCCCACTTTTAATATGTATCCAGACTGAGACTCAGAATCATCCAGATAAGTGTTAAAGCTTGCATCGATGTAACTCTTTACGATGAACTCTTTATCACCTCCATAACTGAGAAATATTTCCTTAGTCCTCTAAAGATAATTTTGACCGTTGTCCAGTGATCTACTCCTAGATCACTATTGTAACCCTTTGCCAAACTCATGGCAAGGTACACAATAGGTCTGGTATACAACATGGAATATTTTATAGAACCTATGGCTGAGGCATAGGGAATGACTTTCATTCTCTCTCCATATTCTGTCGTGGTCGGGTTTTGAGTCTTTACTCAACTTCACACCTTGTAACACAGGTAAGAACCCTTTCTTAGACTGATCCAATTTTGAACTCCTTCAAAATCTTGTCAAGGTATGTGCTTTGTGAAAGTCCTATCAGGCGCCTTGATTTATCTCTATAGATCTTGATGCTCAATATATAAGCATCTTCACCGAGGTCTTTTATTGAAAAATCTTATTTAAGTAACCTTTTATGCTACCCAGAAATTCTATATCATTCATGATCAATAATATGCCATCCACATATAATATTAGAAATGCTACAGAGCTCCCACTCACATTCTTGTAAATACAGGCTTCTCTAAAGATCTGTATAAAACCATATGCTTTGATCACCTCATCAAAGTGTATATTCCAACTCCGAGAAGCTCGCACCAGTCCATAAATGGATCGCTGGGGCTTGCACACTTTGTTAGTACCTTTAGGATCGACAAAACCTTCTGGTTGCGTCATAAACAACTCTTCTTTAAGATATCCATTAAGGAATGCAGTTTTGACATCCATTTGCCAGATTTCATAAAATGCAGCAATTGCTAACATTATTCAGACACACTTAAGCATCGCTACTAGTGAGAAGATCTCATCGTAGTCAACACTTTGAACATGTCAAAAAACTTTTATGACAATTCGAGCTTTGTAGATAGTAATACTACTATCAGCGTCCGTCTTCCTCTTGAAGATCCATTTATTTTCAATGGCTCGTCGATCATTGGGCAAGTCAATCAAAGTCCATACTTTGTTCTCATACATGGATCCTATCTCAGATTTCATGGCCTCAAGCCATTTATCGGAATCTGGGCTCATCACCGCTTCCTCATAGATCATAGTTTTGTCATGGTCTAGTAACTTGATTTCCAGAATAGGATTACTGTACCACTCTGGTGTGGAACGTACTATGGTTGACCTACGAGGTTTGGTAGTAATTTGATCTGAAGTTTCATGATCATCATCATTAGCTTCCTCACTAATTGGTGTAGGCATCGCTGGAACCGATTTCTGTGATGAACTACTTTCCAATTCGGGAGAAGGTACAATTAACTCATCAAGTTTTGCTTTCCTCACACTCACTTCTTTCGAGAGAAACTCCTTCTCTAGAAAGGATCCATCCTTAGCAACGAATATCTTGCCTTCGGATCCGTGATAGAAGGTGTACCCAATAGTCTCCTTTGGGTATCCTATGAAGACACATTTCTCCGATTTGGGTTTGAGTTTATCAGGTTGAAGCTTTTTCACATAAGCATCGCAGCCCCAAACTTTAAGAAACGACAACTTAGGTTTCTTGCCAAACCATAGTTCATATGGTGTTGTCTCAACGGATTTAGATGGTGCCCTATTTAATGTGAATGCAGCCGTCTCAAAAGCATAACCCCAAAACGATAGCGGTAAATCAGTAAGAGACATCATATATCGCACCATATCTAATAAAGTATGATTACGACGTTCGGACACACCATTACGCTGTGGTGTTCCAGGTGGCACGAGTTGCGAAACTATTCCACATTGTTTCAAATGAAGACCAAATACATAACTCAAATATTCACCTCCACAATTAGATCGTAGAAACTTTATTTTCTTGTTACGATGATTTTCCACTTCACTCTGAAATTCTTTGAACTTTTCAAATGTTTCAGACTTATGTTTCATTAAGTAGATATACCCTTATCTGCTCAAATCATCTGTGAAGGTCAGAAAGTAACGATACCTTCCGCGAGCCTCGACACCCATCGGACCGCATACATCAGTATGTATTATTTCCAATAAGTTAGTTGCTCGCTCCATTGTTCTGGAGAACGGAGTCTTAGTCATCTTGCCCATGAGGCACGGTTCGCAAGCATCAAGTGATTCATAATCAAGTGATTCCAAAAGCCCATCAGCATGGAGCTTCTTCATGCGCTTTACACCAATATGACCTAAACAGCAGTGCCACAAATAAGTTGCACTATCATTATTAACCTAGCATCTTTTGGCTTCAATATTTTGAATATGTGTATCACTACAATCGAGATTCAATAAGAATAGAACACTCATCAAGGGTGCAAGACCATAAAAGATACTACTCATATAAATAGAACAACCATTATTCTCTGACTTAAATGAATAACCGTCTCGCATTAAACAAGATACAGATATAATGTTCATGCTCAACACTGGCACCAAATAACAATAATTTAGGTCTAAAACTAATCCCGACGGTAGATGTACATGTAGCGTGCCGACAGCGATCACATCGACTTTGAAACCATTTCCCACGTGCATCATCACCACGTCCTTAGCCAATCTTCGTTTAATCTGTAGCCCCTGTTTCGAGTTGCAAATATGAGCAACAAAACCAGTATCAAATACCCAGGCGCTACTACGAGCATTAGTAAGGTACACATCAATAACATGTATATCAAATATACCTTTCACTTTGCCATCCTTCTTATCCGCCAAATACTTGGGGCAGTTCCGCTTCCATTGACCAGTCCCTTTGCAGTAGAAGCACTCAGTCTCAAGCTTATATAGGTCCAGAGTTGGGTTTCCTCACTTGAGCAGCAACTTGCTTGACGTTCTTCTTGAAGTTCCCCTTCTTCCCTTTGCCCTTTTTCTTGAAACTAGTGGTCTTCTTAACCATCAACACTTGATGCTCCTTCTTGATTTCTACCTCCGCAGCCTTTAGCATCGCGAAGAGCTCGGGAATTGGCTTATCCATCCCTTGCATATTATAGCTCATCACGAAGCTTTCGTAGCTTGGTGGCATTGATTGAAGAACTCTGTCAATGACACTATCATCAGGAAGATTAACTCCCAGTTGAGTCAAGTGGTTGTGGTACCCAGACATTACGAGTATATGTTCCTTGTAACTATTCTCCTCCATTTTGTAGCTATAGAACTTATTGGAGACTTCATATCTCTCAATTCGGGCATTTGCTTGAAATATTAACTTCAACTCCCGGAACATCTCATATTCTCCATGACGTTCAAAACGTCTTTGAAGTCCCGATTCTAAGCCGTAAAGCATGGCACACTGAACTATCAAGTAGTCATCATCTTTGCTCTGCCAGATGTTCACAACGACCGGAGTTGCTCCTGCAGCGGGTCTTGCACCTAGCGGTGCTTCCAGGACGTAATTCTTCTGTGCAACAATGAGGATAATCCTCAAGTTATGGACCCAGTCCATGTAGTTGCTACCATCATCTTTCAACTTAGCTTTCTCTAGGAACACATTCAAATTCAAGGGAACGGTAGCACGGGCCATTGATCTACAACAACATAGATATGCAAATACTATCAAGTACTAAGTTCATGATAAATTAAAGTTCAATTAATCATATTATTTAAGAACTCCCACTTAGATTGACATCCCTCTAGTCATCTAAATGATCACGTGATCCATATCAACTAAACCATGTCCGATCATCACGTGAGATGGAATAGTTTTCAATGGTGAACATCTCTATGTTGATCATATCTACTATATGATTCATGTTTGCTACCTCTTGAGCATGCGTTGGTTATCCCTTGAAGAGGAAATGGTGATGTAGCAAAGTAGCGTAAGTATTTCCCTCAGTTTTTGAGAACCAAGGTATCAATCCAGTAGGAGGCTACACGCAAATCACCTAGTACCTGCACAAACAATCAAGAACCTTACAACCAACGCAATAAAGGGGTTGTCAATATCTTCACGGCCACTTGCAAAAGTGAGATCTGATAGAGATAATAAGATAAATATTTTTGGTATTTTTGTTGTATAGATTGGAAAGTAAAGATTGCAAAATAAACGACAACAGAAATAGCAAGTTGATAGGAAAATAATATGATGGAGAATAGACCCGGGGGCCATAGGTTTCACTAGTGGCTTCTCTCAAGATAGCATAATTTACGGTGGGTGAACAAATTACTGTCGAGCAATTGATAGAAAAGCGCATAGTTATGAGAATATCTAGGCATGATCATGTATATAGGCATCACGTCTGTGACAAGTAGACCGAAACGATTCTGCATCTACTACTATTACTCCACACATCGACCGCTATCCAGCATGCATCTAGAGTATTAAGTTCATTACAACAGAGTAACGCATTAGGCAAGATGACATGATGTAGAGGGATAAACTCAATCAATATGATATAAACCCCATATTTTTATCCTCGATGGCAACAATACAATACGTGCCTTGCTGCCCCTGCTGTCACTGGTAAAGGACACCGCATGATCAAACCCAAAGCTAAGCACTTCTCCCATTGCAAGAAATATCAATCTAGTAAGCCAAACCAAACTGATAATTCGAAGAGACTTGCAAAGATATGAAATCATGCATATAAGAGTTCAGAGCAGAATCAAATATTGTTCATAGATAATCTTGATCCTAAACCCACAATTCATCGGATCTCGACAAACACACCGCACAAAGAATTACATGAAATAGATCTCCAAGAGAATCGAGGAGAACTTTTTATTGAGATCCAAAGAGAGAGAAGAAGCCATCTAGCTAATAACTATGGACCCGAAGGTCCGTGGTAAACTACTCACAGATCATCAGAGAGGCTATGGTGTTAATGTAGAAGCCCTCCATGATCAATTCCCCCTCTGGCGGACCGCCGGAAAAGGCCCCAAGATGGGATCTCATGGGTACAGAAGTTTGCGGCAGTGGAAATAGAGTTTCGTGGTGCTCTCAGATGTTTTCAGGATATATGAGTATATATAGGCGGAAGAAGTTGGTCGGTGGAGCCATGAAGGGCCCACGAGGATGGGGGCGCGCCTACCCCCCTGCGCGCGCCTCCCTACCTCGTGGCTGCCTCGTTGCTTCTTTGAAGTCCACTCCAAGTCTCCTGGATTGCGTTTGTTCCAAAAATAACTCTCCCGAACGTTTCATTCCGTTTGGATTCCGTTTGATATTCCTTTTCTGCGAAACACTGAAATAGGCAAAAAAACAGTAATTTGCACTGGGCCTTTGGTTAGTAGGTTAGTCCCAAAAATAATATAAAAGTGCATAATAAAGCCCATTAAACATCCAAAACAGATAATCTAATAGCATGGAACAATCAAAAATTATAGATACGTTGGAGACGTATCAATGTTCGACCTTTCGGTCTCAGTGTTTCGAGGCCATATCTGCATATGCTAGGCTCGTCAAGTTTAACCCGAGTATTTTCCACGTGCAAAACTGGCTTGCACCCGTTGTATGTGAACATAGAGCTTATCACATCCGATCATCACGTGGTGTCTCGGCACGACGAACTGTAGCAACGGTGCATACTCAGGGAGACCACTTGTACCTTGAAATTTAGTGAGGGATCATCTTATAATGCTACCGCCGTACTAAGATAAATAAGATGCATATAAACATCACATGCAATCGAAATATGTGACATGATTTGGCCATCATCATTTTGTGCCTTTGATCTCCACCTCCAAAGCACCGTCATGATCTCCATCATCACCGGCTTGACACCTTGATCTCCATCGTAGCATCGTTGTCGTCTCGCCAACTGTTGCTTCTATGACTATCACTACCGCTTAGTGATAAAGTAAAGCAATTACATGGCGTTTGCATTTCATACAATAAAGCGACAACCATAAGGCTCACCGATTGCCGATAGCTTTTACAAAACATGATCATCTCATACAACAATTTATATCTCATCACATCTTGACCATATCACATCACAACATGCCCTGCAAAAACAAGTTAGACGTCCTCTACTTTGTTGTTGCAAGTTTTACGTGGCTGCTACGGGCTTCTAGAAAGAACCGTTCTTACCTACACATCAAAACCACAATGATTTTTCATCAAGTGTGCTGTTTCAACCTTCAACAAGGACCAGCCGTAGTCAAACTCGATTCAACTAAAGTTGGAGAAACATACACCAGTCAGCCACCTGTGTGCGAAGCACGTCGGTAGAACCAGTCTCATGAACGCGGTCATGTAATGTCGGTCCGGGCCGCTTCATCAGACAATATCGCCGAATTAAAGTAAGACGTTGGTGGTAAGCAGTATGACTATTATCGCCCACAACTCTTTGTGTTCTACTCATGCATATATCATCTACGCATAGACCTGGCTCGGATGCCACCGTTGGGGAACATAGTGATTCAAAAAAATTCCTACGATCACGCAAGATCTAACTAGGAGATGCATAGCAACGAGAGGGGAGAGTGTGTCCACGTACCCTCGTAGACCGAAAGCGGAAGCATTATGTTATCGAGGTTGATGTAGTCGAACATCTTCGCGATCCAACCGATCAAGTACCGAAAAGACGGCACCTCTGAGTTCAGCACATGTTCAGCTCGATGACGTCCCTCGAGCTCTTGATCCAGTTGAGGAAGAGGGAGAGTTTCGTCAGCACGATGGCGTGGCGACGGTGATGATGAAGTTATCGGCGTAGGGCTTCACCTAAGCACTACGACAATATGACCGATGTGTTGAACTGTGGAGGGGCGCACCGCACACGGCTAAGAGATTGTCTGTTGTGCCTTTGGGGTGCCCCCCGCCTCCGTATATAAAGGGGGGAGGAGGAGTTGGCCGGCCTAGGGGGCGCGCCAAAAGGGGGATGTCCTACTAGGACTCCTAGTCCAAGTAGGATTCGGCCCCCCTCCTTCCTTCCACCGGAGAGGGAAAAGGGGAAGGGAGAGAGAAGGAGAAGGAAAGAGGGGGGCGGCCCCCTCCCCTAGTCCAATTCGGTTTGGGCAAGGGGGCGCCCATCTCACGTGGCCTTTCTCCTCTCCTCCAATAATGCCCAATAGGCTCAATACTTCTCCCAGGGGGTTCCGGTAACCTCCTAGTACTCCGGAAAAATGCCCGAACCACTCAGAACCATTCCGATGTCCAAATGCAACCTTCAAATATATGAATCTTTACCTCTCGACCATTTCGAGACTCCTTGTCATGTCCGTGATCTTATCCGGGACTCTGAACAAACTTCGTTCATCAATTCACATAACTCATAATACAAATCATCATCGAACGTTAAGCGTGCGGACCCTATGGGTTCAAGAACTATGTAGACCTGACCGAGACACATCTCCGATCAATAACCAATAGCGGAACCTGGATGCTCATGTTGGTTCCTACATATTCTATGAATATCTTTATAGGTCAAATCGCATAACAACATACGTCATTCCCTTTGTCATCGGTATGTTACTTGCCCGAGATTCGATCATCGATATCATCATACCTAGTTCAATATCGTTGCCGGCAAGTCTGTTTACTCATTCCATAATGCATCATCCCGCAACTAACTCATTAGTCACATTGCTTGCAAGGCTTATAGTGATGTGCATTACCGAGAGGGCCCAGAGATACCTCTCCGATACACGGAGTGACAAATCCTAATCTTGATCTATGCCAACTCAACAAACACCTTCGGATACACCTGTAGAGCATATTTATAATCACCCAGTTACCTTGTGACGTTTGATAGCACACAAGGTGTTTCTCTAGAATTTGGGAGTTGCATAATCTCATGGTCAAAGGAATATGTATAAGTCATGAAGGAAGCAATAGCAATAAAACTAGACGATCATTATGCTAAGCTAATGAATGGGTCTGTCCATCACATCATTCTCCTAATGATCCCATTCATCAAATGACAACACATGTTTATGGTTAGGAAACTTAACCATCTTCGATTAACGAGCTAGTCTAGTAGAGGCTTACTAGGGACACTGTGTTTTGTCTATGTATTCACACATGTATCAAGTTTGCGGTTAATACAATTCTACCATGAACAATAAAAATTTATCATGATATAAGGAAATATAAATAACAACTTTATTATTGCCTCTAAGGCATATTTCCTTCAATGCCGACTCCGACGGCGGATGACTCAGCGTACTACAATGTTTTCATGGAGGACATGATCAATGAGGATGTCCTAGGGTATAATCCCCAGGAGACTCAAAGCCAAGATGGTCATGGTCAAGACACCCATGATGGACAAAAAGCGTGATGCTTCGACAATCGCCTTACAAGAAACTTTGAAGGGGTTCATGACTGATACGTCTCCAATGTATCTATAATTTACGAAGTATTCATGCTGTTATTTTATCATTCTTGGATGTTTTACAATCACTTTGTAGCAACTTTATATCATTTTTTGGGACTAACCTATTGACCCAGTCCCCAATGCCAGTTGTTGTTTTTTGCTTGTTTTTACATCACAGGAAATCAATATCAAACAGATTCCAAACACCGCGAAACTCCACGTTGATTTTTTATGGGCCAGAAGACACCCATTGGGCTAGAGCAGCACTGGGTGCCTCGAGGCACAACCCACTGGTAGCGCCGCCAGGCCTCGGCGCGCCCAGGTGGGTTGTTCCCACCTCGTGGCCTCCCCGCACCCCTTCTTTGCACTATAAATTCCCAAATATTCCGCCCATCGGGGTTACCCTAGATCAGAAGTTCTGCCGCCGCAAGGCTTTGTATCAACTGAAAACCAATCTAGACCCTGTTCTGGCACCCTGCCGGAGGGGGGGGGGAATCATCTCCGGTGGCCATCTTCATCATCCCGGCGACCACCACGATGAGGAGGGAGTAGTCCACCCTCGGGGTTGAGGGTTTGTACCAGTAGCTATGTGTTTAATCTCTCTCTCTTGTGATCTATATCATGGGCTTTGTTAATATAGTCGGATCATATGATGGTTCTCCCCTCTATACTCTTGTTGTGATGAATTGAGTCTTTACCCTTTGAAGTTTTGTCTTGTCGGATTGAATATTCAGAGATGAGAACACATGATGTATGTCTTGCGGTATGAATACTTGAGGTGACAATTGGGGTATCATATTGATTCACTTGATATGTGTCTTGGCATTCAACTCGCGGATTCCCGCAGTGATATTGGGGTAATCCATGCATAGGGGTTGATGCACGTTTTTATTTTCTTTTCTTTGATAGAAACTTTGGGGTCTCTTTGTAGTTCTTTGTGTGGATTAAGTATTATGAATATGAATTTGCTTTGAAGCTACTTTAGTACGAACTCTTCATTAGATCGATCGGAAAGAATAGCTTGCGTTATTTTAGTACGAACTCTAGGAGAGATCAAACGGAAAGAATAACTTTGAGGTGGTTTCGTACCCTACAAAAAATTTCTATCTTTTGTTCTCCGCTAATAGGAACTCGGGAGTGATTCTTTATTGCACTTTGAGGGGAATCATATGATCCGACTATGTTAGCATTGTTGAGAGGTTGCACTAGTGAAAGTAAGGGCCCTAGGCCTTGTCTTCAAGCATTGCAATACCGTTTTTGTGACCGTTTACTATTTGCTACCTTGCAGTTTTTATTTATTCAGATTATAAAAATATATTTCTACCATCAATATTACACTTTTATCACCATTTCTTCGCCGAACTAGTGGACCTATGGAATTTGCCATTGTATCGGGTGTGTTGGGGGACACAAGAGATTTCTTGTATTTGGTTGCAGGATCGTTTGAGAGATTCCAACTTCATTCTACGCCTCCCACGGATTGATAAACTTTAGGTCATCCACTTGAGGGAAAATTACTACAGTCCTACAAAACTCTGTGCTTGGAGGTCCAACATGTGTCTACAAGAATAAAGTTGCATAGTAGACATCAAGCTCTTTTCTGGCGCCGTTGCCGGGGAGGTGAGTGAAATTTTGGAATGTTATATTAATTAAGTAATAATGATTGCTTGTGTGATTTGTTGTGTGAAATTGAGTGAAATTTAAAACTTTCTGGAAGTTAAATGAGAGGGAATAAAATGGCTTTCCCAAAACTTTCACCTTGCATTTATGATTTCCATGAATTAAAATTTCATTTCATCACAAAACCCTAGAGCGAAGATGATATGACTTCTTCCATTTAAATAAATGAAAAGGGTTTTTTAAAAGATTTGAATTCCATTTAGAACTATTTCAAATTCAAAAACTTTATGCAACTCAATGAGTTTCATGAGAGAAGATAAAATGACTTCTTAAAATGCTAAGAAAGAGAGTTGGAAGTTTCAAAGAATCAAATTGGAAGTCCTTTGAAGTTATTTTGAAACTCATTTTTCAATTTGGAGATATGTGGTTCTTATTCAAATTATTATTCTCCAAAAATAAAATATATGGGAAATGGGGTAAAATGATTCCCTACGGTAGAAAATTGGATAAAAATGAGTTTGAAATTATGTTGGTATTTTAAAATATTTTTATTTGGTTTTTGAAGGAACCACCAGTACTGTTTGCTTTATTCAAATTTTTGTGGAAATTATTTGCCGCTTAAAATATGTTCATGTTACAGGAATTTTTTTTTTGAAAATTTAGATATATAATATGCCTATATAAAATTTTATTTTATTTTCTTTATTTAGTTTTCCTTTATGTTTCTATTTTAAAAAACTGTGTGTGCGGCCCGTGTTTGTCTTTTTCTCTTTATGGTTTACAATTTTATTTTATTTATTTATTGTTTCCAAAAAAATATAAAATTTCAGGAAAGAAAAATATTTTAAAAAACTGCCGTGCAGTGTACGCGCGCGGCCGGGCGGAACTCTTAGCCCATGCGCATGATATTTTTCAATTTCATCTGCTTATATATGTGTTTAGTCCCACATTACCTAGCCTTTGACTCCTAAGCCTCTTTTCTACTTATAAATGTAGATCCATAGAGCTTCCAAAAATCATCTGATTCGGGTTAAATCAATATTTTGGTTTAACTAGATTCATTAAAGAAAAATATATTTCTCCTCTCGGGTGGGAATTCTGGAAGTCGTCTCCTCTCTGCAAAGTCGTCATTTCTCTACCTTATAAAATTATCTTTCTTCATTTTTTTATATACTCCCATAGCATATTATTTTAGACTAGTATGATAAAATAATTAGATTATCAATTAGTCTCTGTATTTACACTTTAGGCGTAGAAATCTTTTAGCACTAGCTCTTTTTCTTCCTAAAACAGCTTGGCCCTTATTTTTTCAAATAGCCATAACTTTTTACTCGTTCATCCAAATTAGATAAAACTAACGCCTACATTTTCGTCTTGATTCCACCTATTTAGTGAATCTATCAAATAAACTTTTTGCAACTTTCAAATTTCGAAATTTGTTCAGATTAATATTCAAATTTCTTTTGATCATATATTTTTATCCGTAGCTCCGTTTCCGATGAACCCAACCGCACCAGATTTGTATTAAAGTAATTTTTCTGTTCGCACAATTAGTGTCATCTTTCCAACATATAATTTTCATCTTAGCCGGTTACTCTACTAGTCCACCAAAGAGGTGTTACACAACATTCTAAGCAGATTCAATGCTATGTTGAATTACTTGTATCTTTTGGTCCGTCATTTCCAGTCTAGTAATTTTTCTTCCTACATGTTCCTATGGACTCCCTACAACATCATTAGTTTCAACTTTTGAACCTTTCAAACTATTCGAACCTTCATTTGATCATATCTTGTAAACTGTAGCGCATTTTTAATTGATTCCTTTTGCAATTGAATCCCTAGACGTAATCTATCGTCTTGAGCCAACACCACACTTTATCAATAAAATTAGGAACTGATCTTGCAAAATAATTTGATTAGGTTCTTTTGGAAAAGAATTGCAGTCTTTCTTTGACTTTTCTTCTGGATCTTTGAGTGAGTGCTTATGTGTGGTTATAATTGCTTGCTTACGATAGATTGATCGGAGTGTGACGAGTAGAACTATGAGGAAATATGAGTGCGAGGAATCTCCATCAATAGTACAAGGCAAGTTCACACTTTGATCCTACTCTTCCTATACCCAGTTTTACTTGCATTAGATACACCTCTCAAAGATTTGCATGTGTAGGATTTGGGTACATGTGGTTATTGCTATGTAGTTGATGAGGTAGGAACTTATTACCTTTTTGATTCACCCCGGGATTATACGTAATGGTCTTATTGCTTAGCCATGCTCGTAGACGTGGATTGATATGTGAGAATCATGCAAGTTGTGAGAGACAATAACTAAGGGAAACTTAAGGTGGCTACTTTAACACATCTCTAGGTGGAATGGTTGGGGCACCCTGGAGCACCCAGTGGTTTGCCCGGACACCTGGAGAACCCAGTGCTTGCCCAAGAGGATCCCGGAGTACCCGTGTGATCACCCTATGAAATGCCACCTAGACTCAAAGGGATCATAAGATTATTCATGCTAGAAACTTCCGTGTGCAGCCATGCTACGTCTTGAGCTTGCGTTGGTTTTCCCCGAAGAGGAGAGGATGATGCAGAACAGTAGCGTAAGTATTTCCCTCAGTTTTTGAGAACCAAGGTATCAATCCAGTAGGAGACCACGCACAAGTCCCTCGTACCTGCACAAAACGATAGCTACTCGCAACCAACGCGATTAGGGGTTGTCAATCCCTTCACGGTCACTTACGAGAGTGAGATCTGATAGAGATAATATTTTTGGTATTTTTGATAGATAGATGCAAAGTAAAAAGTAAAAGGAAAATTAAAACAAAGCAAGTAAATAAAGTGATAGAGATTGATATGATGAGAATAGACCCGGGGGCCATAGGTTTCACTAGTGGCTTCTCTCAAGAGCATAGATTTTCTACGGTGGGTGAACAAATTACTGTTGAGCAATTGACAGAATTGAGCATAGTTATGAGTATATCTAGGCAATGATCATGTATATAGGCATCACGTCCGAGACAAGTAGATCAAAACGATTCTGCATCTACTACTATTACTCCACTCATCGACCGCTATCCAAAGATGCATCTAGAGTATTAAGTTAAAAACAGAGTAACACCTTAAGCAAGATGACATGATGTAGAGGGATAAATTCATGCAATATGATAAAAACCCCATCTTGTTATCCTCGATGGCAACAATACAATACGTGCCGTGCAATGCTTTCTGTCACTGGGTAAGGACACCGCAAGATTGAACCCAAAGCTAAGCACTTCTCCCATTACAAGAACTACCAATCTAGTTGGCCAAACCAAACGGATAATTCGAAGAGACTTGCAAAGATAACTCAATCATACATAAAAGAATTCAGAGAAGAATCAAATATTTTCCATAGATAAGCTGGATCATAAACCCACAATTCATCGGTCTCAACAAACACACCGCAAAAAAGAAGATTACATCGAATAGATCTCCATGAGAGAGGGAGAGCATTGTATTGAGATCCAAAAGAGAGAAGAAGCCATCTAGCTACTAGCTATGGACCAAGGTCTGAAGTAAACTACTCACACTTCATCGGAGAGGCTATGGTGTTGATGTAGAAGCCCTCCGTGGTGGATGCCCGCTCCGGCGGAGCTCCGGAACAGGCCCCAAGATGGGATCTCGTGGATACAGGAAGTTGCAGCGGTGGAATTAGGTTATTGTCTCCTGTTCTGATCGTTTGGGGATACGTAGGTATATATAGGAGGAAGGAGTACGTCGGTAGAGCATCAGGGGGCCCACGAGGTAGGGGGCGTGCCCAGGGGGGCGCCCTCCACCCTCGTGACCGCCTCTGGCACTTCTTGGAGTAGGGTCCAAGTCCCTTGGATCAAGTTCGGTTGGAAAATCACGTCCCGAAGGTTTCATTCCGTTTGGACTCCGTTTGATATTCCGTTTCTTCGAAACACTAAAAAAGGCAAAAAACAGCAATTCTGGGCTGGGCCTCCGGTTAATAGGTTAATCCCAAAAGTAATATAAAAGTGGAAAATAAAGCCCAATATAGTCCAAAACAGTAGATAAAGTAGCATGGAGCAATCAAAAATTATAGATACGTTGGAGACGTATCAGGCATCCCCAAGCTTAATTCCTGCTCGTCCTCGAGTAGGTAAATGATAAAAAGAGATTTTTTTTACGCGGAGTGATACTTTGGCATAATTTCAATGTAAATCTTCTTAATCATGGTATGAATATTCAGATCCAAAAGATTCAAGACAAAAGTTCATATTGACATAAAAGTAATAATACTTCAAGCATACTAACTAAGAAATAATGTCTTCTCAAAATAACATGGCAAAAGAAAGTTATCCCTACAAAATCATATAGTTAGGCTATGCTTCATTTTTGTCACACAAAGATGTTCCCAACTTCTATACCCCCGATGACAAGCCAAGCAATTGTTTCATACTCAAATAATCTCAAACTTTTTTTCAACCTTCACGCAATACATGAGCGCGAGCCATGGATATAGCACTATGGGTGGAATAGAATATGATGATGGGATTGTGTGGAGAAGAAAAAAAGGAGAAAGTCTCACATTGACGAGGCTAATCAACGGGCTATGGAGATGCCCATCAATTGATGCCAACATGAGGAGTAGGGATTGCCATGAAACGGATGCACTAGAGCTATAAGTATATGAAAGCTCTACAAAAGAAACTAAGTGGGAGTGCATCCAACTTGCTTGCTCACGAAGACCTAAGGCATTTTGAGAAAGCCCATCATTGGAATATACAAGCCAAGTTAAAAATTCCCACTAGTATATGAAAGTGACAAAATGAGAGACTCTCTATCATGAAGATCTTGGTGCTACTTTGAAGCACAAGTGTGGTAAAAGGATAGTAGCATTGTCCCTTCTCTCTTTTTATCTCATTTTTTTGGGCCTCTTCTTTTTTTTTGGCCTTGCTTTTTTTTTCTTTTTTCGTCCGGAGTCTCATCCCGACTTATGGGGGAATCATAGTCTCCATCATCCTTTCCTCACTTGGGACAATGCTCTAATAATGATGATCATCACACTTTTATTTTTCTTACAACTCAACAATTACAACTCGAAACTTACACTACAAGAAATATGTCAACTAGTGACCTTCTGTCAGTGACCCTGGAAGAATTGGTCATAGATCTATGACCATTTCAGACCAATTGGTCAAAAGCTGTTCGGGGGGCTCCAAACCCTAAACCATTGCGACCATTTTGGTCAGAAAGGTCGTAATTTCCTTACACGAAATGGTCACAAAGCAAACAGTGCTAGTCCGCTGCCTTATTTCTAGTTGTTAATGACCAATATAGATGGCCATAGCCTTGTAGATTGTGGTGGGTTGTGATGACTAGGCGCCATCTCATCAGTTTTGCCTATGTGTCATGTCCATGTCACAACCTATATTTTTGTTATTCCCAAAATTCCCAAAAAAATCTCATAAATGTTTTGGATCATATCTTCATCAAATATGTCAAAAACATTCCTTGCCTAGTTCAAAAATAATTCGAAAATATTCATTTTCCTATTCTATTCAGAGCAGCACTTTGTGAAGGAAGTACCACTTTGGCATGTCCAAATAGTATCCATTTTCTACAATGCTTTCCTATGCCCAAATAATCATCCTCCACCAAATGCCAGCTCAATCCATTCATTATTTTGAGCTGAGCTTCAACATTCGTATTTATGTCCAGTGTGGTACTTTGTAAAGCAAGTACCACCTAGGCTCCTCCTTTTGAGGTGAAAATTTGTGAAGACGGTCTTCTTAGTAACCGATCATCCTCAGCCAAAACTCACGCCCATTAGCCATGTGCATTTCCCGTACCGCAAATCAAACACTTGGCTGCTTATTCATGTTTGAGCATCGATCGGTCTCCTCGTGAGAATCTTATGTTGTGGTTTTCTTCCTAGCACCTACCTGGAGAGTGCCCAACCCACTAGACATACCTAGGCCGCCCAGAACACATGGCAACGCCACGGTCACGCTGGGTGACCACTTGGCCGGGCATGCTTGAGTTCTGGCGCTCTAGTGTTGGGGCCCTCGGCCACCGCCCAAACCTCGACGTATCGCCACCAAACCATGTATTTATGATTAAATAGGTACTTATGTAACTACAAATGATTTTTGGAAAAAATAAATAGCAAACTATGAGGCAGCTGCAGTTCAAATTTGACCCGCTTCCAGCTGAATCGGCGGAAATTTGTCTTTTTCACGAGAGGTGGATCAAAACTTTTTGCAGCCAACCATTTTGTCAATTGTGCATTAAATATGTCCTAGTATTTTAGAAAATTGATTTGGTCCAATTTTGCAACAATTATTTGGGAGGTCCTTCACAAAAAAACCTCCTTTTGGGCACTCGGAAAATGAAAAATGGTTTTTCGTCCAAAGAAAATGAAAATTTCCTTAAGCAACATTGTTTGCCATTCCAATATGAACCCTTCTGCACCATATGAGATCATTTGAACAAACTATGCCACGAATGTGGCCATAAGATTGATCATTTGGCTTGAAAGCCATGAATCTTCAAAGATGATAACTCATTTCTGAGAACACTTTTTTAAAATAATTGCCGTATTACAAGTTTGTTATTTTTCCTGGGAACTTGGCCACGTATAATGACACAATGCGAAGGTTTCCCAATTTTTTGATTTTTTTCGAATTTTTTATGCCCGTTTCAAAATGCGGTCAAAACGGCGGGAATGACGGTTCCTAGCTAGTGGTTGAATCTTGGAATTTTTTTGGTGTTTCTCTGATTAAATAGATACTTATGTACCTAGAAATGATTTTTGGAAAAAATAAAGAGCAAACTATGAGGCATTGCAATTCAAATTTGACCCGCTTCCACAGAATCGGCGACAATTTGTCTTTTTCACTAGAGGTGGATCAAAACTTTTTTCACCCAACCATTTTGTCAATTGTGCATTATATATGGCCTAGTATTTTATAAAATTGATTTGGTCCATTTTTGTAAAAATTATTTGGTAGGTCCTTCACAAAAAAACCTCCTTTTGGGCACTCGGAAAATGAAAAATGAATTTTCCGTGCAAAGAAAATGAAAACTTCCTTAGGCAACATTGTTTGGAATTCCAAGATATACTCTTGTTTACAATATGAGATCATTTGAACAAACTATGGCATGAATGTGGCCATAAGAGTGATCATTTGGCTTGAAAGCCATGAATCTTCACGCATGGTAGCTCATTTCTGAGAACACTTTTTAAAAATAATTACCGTATTACAAGTTTATTATTATTCCTGGAAACTTGGTCACATATGATGACACAATGCGAAGGTTTTCCAATTTTTTGATTTTTTTTGAATTTTTTATGCCCGTTTCAAAATGCGGTCAAAACGGCAGGCTTGACCGTTCCTAGCTAGTGGTTGAATATTGGATTTTTTTGGTGTTTTTATGATTAAATAGATACTTATGTACCTAGAAAGGATTTTTGGAAAAAATAAAGAGCAAACTATGAGGCAGCCACAGTTCAAATTTGACCCATGTCTAGCTGAATCGACGACAATTTGTCTTTTTCACCAGAGGTGGATCAAAACTTTTTTCACCAAAACATTTTGTCAATTGTGCATTATATATGGACTAGAATTTTAGAAAATTGATTTGGTACAATTTTGCAACAAATATATGGTAGGTACTTCACAAGAAAACCTCATTTCGGGCACTCGAAAAATGGAAAATGAATTTTCCGTGCAAAGAAAATGAAAACTTTCTTAGGCAACATTGTTTGGAATTCCAAGATTCAACCTTGTGCACAATATGAGATCATTTGAACAAACTATGCCATGAATGTGGCCATAAGATTGATCATTTGGCTTGATAGCCATGAATCTTCACGCATGATAGCTCATTTCTGAGAACACTTTTTTAAAAGAGTTGTCGTATTACAAGTTTATTATTTTTCCAGGAAACTTGTTCACATGTAATGACACAATGCGAAGGTTTTCCAATTTTTTGATTTTTTTTGAATTTTTTATGCCTGTTTCAAAATGCGGTCAAAACGATGGGCTTGACCGTTCCTAGCTAGTCGTTGAATCTTGGAAATTTTTTGATGTTTCTATGATTAAATAGATACTTATGTAGCTAGAAATGATTTTTGGGAAAAATAAAGAGCAAACTATGAGGCAGCTGCAGTTCAAATTTGACCCGCTTCCAACTGAATCGGCGGAAATTTGTCTTTTTCACCAGAGGTGGATAAAAACTATTTACACCCAACCATTTAGTCAATTGTGCATTAAATATGGCCTAGTATTTTAGAAAAATTATTTGGTACAATTTTGCAACAATTATTTGGTAGGTCCTTCACAAAAAAACTCATTTTGGGCACTCGGAAAATGGAAAATGATTTTTTCGTCCAAAGAAAATGAAAACTTTCTTAGGAATCATTGTTTGCCATTCCAATATGCACCCTTGTGCACAATATGAGATCATTTGAACAAATTCTCGTTCAAAATTTCCCCGCTTCCCACTGAATGGGTGAAATTTGTTTTTTTATAAGAGGTGGATCAAAAGCTTTTGGCATGTAACTATTTGGTCAATTTTACATAAAATATGGTCTAATATTTTTGAAAAATGGATTTCTGCTATTTTGGAACAAATATTTGGTCGCTTCTTCACAGAAAAAACCATTTTATGCACTCGAAAAAATGGAAAATCATCTTTTTGTGCAAAGAAAATGAAAGCCTTTGAGCTATGGCATCGTTTGCCATTATAAGATGCACACTTATGAAAAAAACGAGATTATTTTGACAAACTATGACATTGTTATGTTTACAGAAGTTCAAAGTTTGGGGTCCAAAATTTTAAGATTCAAGTGCGAAATAGTCGGCCAATGAGACGCGAGGAACTGCTTTCACGCGGATCACCAAATTGGGCATAATCTGAGCCATCCATCACGCATCCATCCAACGGTGGAGCTACTCCCGAGAATCAAAAACCCTAATCCACCCACCCACCCTTCCCTCGATCCCCAGATCCTCACCCGCCGCCACCCCCACTCACCCACTCCCTCGCTCCCAGATCCATCCTCTCCTCTCTCGCAACCCCAAACCCGGCCACGCCACCGATCGCCACTCCCCCAAACCGAGCCCCAGCCCCGCCGGCGACCTCCTCCCCCACTCCTCGACTGCCCAGCGACATCCGTCGGCCGACCAACCAACCTTCTCCTCCTCCTCCTCGTCTCCCCACGATTCGATATGGATCCCCCTCCGGTGAACCAGCCGTCGGCGACTGCCTCCACTCCGCTGCCGGCGCCACCTCCCCTCCCTTCACTGGCTGGAGATCCACTTGAGCTCCCCTCCTCCAATCCCGCTGTCGTCGCCGTCGCCGACCCCCAACCCCACCCCCACCGGCGACCGTCTCCACCAACCCCATCACCACCGGCGACCTCCCTCCCTCCCTAGATGGATGGATGGATGGACGGGGACGACGGCAGCGACGCCAGATCCGCATCCACCATCTCTCGGTGGGGGCCATGAACTACTCAGCGAGCAGCAAGCGGGCGCTGGAGTGGGCCGTCCGGAACCTGCTCCGCCGGGGCGACACCGTCGTCGTCCTCCACGTCCAGCGCCACGGCGGGGAGGAGGCCAAGCACGCCGTCTGGGCCAAGTACGGATCCCGTAAGCGCTCCGACACACCCACCCCTCTGTTCGCTTCGATCTCAAGCTAACGCGTGCTCGATCGGCTCCCCCGCAATGCTCATCCCTCTGTCCAAGTACCGGGAGCCGGAGGTGATGAAGAACTACGACGTGACCTGCGACGCCGAGGTGCTCGACACCACCGCGCGCCAGCTCGAGGTATGTTTTTTTTTGTATATGCGCGGGAGGTGTTCCGATCCTCTGATGTGATCGATCGAGCATGGAGGAAGATGGACTGACTGGCTCTTCGGCCTGATTGTCACCTGAAGGTGGTGGCGAAGGTGTACTGGGGCGACGTCAGGGAGAAGCTCTGCGACGCGGTGGATGAGCAGAAGATCGACACCATCGTCATGGGCAGCCGCGGCCTCGGCACCATCCAGAGGTACGATACTACTCTTGTCAAAATGTTGCTCCAGACATGTGCGATTCTTGGTCATAGTTTCCCAGAGCACGAAATCGTAGGTTGCTGCTTGCATAAAGTAGTACAGTATTCTTGTTCAGATAGGCAATCCTCACGTCACCGGGGTTAATATAGTACTACTATCGGACATTGCTTGATTCAAGATGCATGCGAAGTCAAATGTCCGTGAAGCAATAGTTCAAATAAATTGGTCTGATTACTACTTGTGGCAAGTGATTTAGACAATAGTATCATTATTTTGTGTCTGATTACTACTTGAGGAACACGGGCTTGTTTACATTTTCTGGCTGTTGGTTTTGTTTCCGTGTTCTTTTTTGGGGGAGGAATGGATTAGTTATGACTGAATTTGTGTTGGCTGGCGTTACATGTCTTCAGAAACCTGTCCTTGTTCCTTTTACCCCCCAAAAAGGACCATGTCAATGTGCTAATTCCTGGTTCATCTTTGTCTTGATGAAGATTTGTAGGTTGCATGGTGACAATTTCACCATGAGAATCGTCCGTCCGTTCGCGGGTGCTGATTGGCAGGGAGAAGGTGGTGCTGGGGATCTTGAAGACGGTGAAGAACCCGCGCAGCGCCGTGCTCAAGACCTCTGTGATGGCGTGCAATCGCTCTGTGTCCATTCATGCTTCGCAAAGGTAACTCCTTCCCTGGTTATTCCTTGTCGATCTCATGGCACATACTTACCCCTCCATGGTAGCTGACCAAAGAACCATCTGATTTCTGAACCTGTTCCAGGGGGAGCTAGATGTATGATGTACGGCAACGGGAATGGTGAGCTGGGACAACCAGATCGAGTCCCTTCTCTACATGTTGGTTTTGCTCCTTGCACATTTTCAGAACGTACGATGCAGCAAAATTTGTGTGCTACCCTTTGTTTGTTGGTTGTTATTTTGTGATACACCTTTGCTCAAATACCGATATGTACTGCCCTGTTATTATGCCCCACCATATGTGCATTTATGCTTGTTCGCCCCAGCTTAGTTGATGAACTATTCACCATATAGCTCAACTAAAATACAGCATGTTGTTTGATTCTTGTAGTGTACCATCGAATGATCGGTTCACCAACATTTACTTTTGTACTGTGCTCTCTAGAGATGTTCATGTCCGCAATCCCGAATTGATGATCTTGCCCTCTTCTCGAGTTGGTTTGATGATTTGACCTGAACTGAGTTGTTTGGTTAATGATCTTAATGCCTCTGCAAACATGATCTTGTATATTTGCATGTCATAGTCAGTGATTAGCGTGTGACAATGAAGTGAACCATCAGCTCTTTTATATCTGTAGCTCGGCTCCACACATGTTTTTGGTTTGTTCTCAGTCTGATTGTGGTGTGCCTTTCTGAATTAATCCAGTAGATGCTTTTAGTTTTTTCCTAGAATGTTGTAATTGTATTTAAGGTAAACTTCTGACCTTGGGGTTGTATAAACTGGACTATGGTGAAACTGCACATTCAGTTAAACTTCTTGAATTTGAATTGGATGTTGAATGCCATTTTTTTGCATAGTGTAAAGTACAAGCAGTTTGCCATGGAATTCTATTTCTTTTTCACTTTTAAGAAACAATCACTGACCAGCAGTAGTAATATTTATGCAAAATTATGCAAAGTTCACTGAAATTTTGAGCATCTACAGTTCTTGAAATTTTGTGTGACTTGTCCATGATTATGCAGCAAATTAAACTTGTGTTTACTTAAACTTGTCCATGATCATGCAACAACTTAAACTTGTGTTTACTAAAATGGATGCTTTTGATTCCCATTCAACAATATAGTGACAAGTGAAAGTCTACATAAACACCATTGCCTGAAATTATACATATTGCTTGTGAGTTCTAATTGTGGCCTAGTCAAGAAAAACATGATTTATTGGTCTCTTTTTATCGTCAAATATTAGAAACTTAAGAAAGTAAATTGAGATGAGCTGATATCTATTAGGAACATATTGCTTGTGGACATGGATGGTGCTGCTGAAGCTACACATGTTCTCCACCACAAACTTTGTAATGTCTCCTCATTGTTTCATGCTTGTGATCTTGTTGTGCAAAGTGGTTGAAGTACCTTCTTTTTCTACCCATCTTCATGAAGCCTATATTAAATGTATAATTTATACAAATTATTATATAAGATTTGTAAAAGCAAACAATTCACTATGCAAGTCTGTTGTTTTATTTGCCCTTTCTAGTACTTTCCTGCTTACATTTACATTGCCATTGCATTTGTTTGGTTACGACCAGTGATTACACTAATGCTGGAAGTATTTGTGTTCACTCTTTTACAGGAGCACCAGGACAAATTTGAAGTGCAAAGCCATGAAGCCAAGTGCAAAGCCATGATGCCAGTGATTTGTTTGTTCTGTTTGACTGTAATAGGCTGTAGAGATTGTGACATTGTAACAGATTTGATAAATTATGTTTGTTTTGTTTTGTTTGAAATAGTGATTTAAAAATTTGTGAAATGGAAACCTGCTTAGTGGGATCCACTTACCAAAATAATCTGAGCAATGTTGAAATATCTGACGTGTGGGACCTATTTTGGTTGTTATTTGAAGATTTTCATATTCTTTTCTTCTTTCTGTTTGATATATACTGCTTAAAAGCAATGTGGATCCACCGCCAGGAAAAATCTGACAATTGGGACCCATCTAAAAACTGGACCACAAAAAACCCTCGAAAATAAAAATGAAATGGACCGCAAAAGGCCATGCCTAGAAAATAAAAAGGCCAAATTGTTGGGCCAGGCCCATGTAGCTAGAGAAAATTAATAGAGAAAATATACAGTAAAAAGGCTGAATTATTGGGCTGGGCCCATGTAGAAAACCGAATTGGATCGGGCTGAATCTTGTGCCACATCAGATTGCCAAGGTGGATGCCTACGTGGCCTGGGGAGGTTGCTAGTGACCAAAACGCCATAGTAGGAATATTTTGGTCGTAAACGTCCACGACCTTCTCACAGAGAAGGTCGCTATAATCAGTTAACGACCCTCAGCTTTTGACCTTCTGTTTTTGGTCAAAAAAAGGTCACAAATGAAAAACAATGACCTTTCAGTGACCAATAGTCAAGGTCACAAGTTGACATATTTCTTGTACTGTTAGAACAAAATATGACTCTATATGAATGCCTCCGGCGGTGTACCGGGATGGTGCAATGAATCAAGAGTGACATCTATGGAAAATAATGCATGGTGGCTTTGCCACAAATACGATGTCAACTACATGATCATGCAATGGCAATATGACAAAAGTAATGTATGTCATAATAATGATGATGGACGTTGCATGGCAATATATCTCGGAATGGCTATGGAAATGCCATAATAGGTAGGTATGGTGGCTATTTTGAGGAAGATATAAGGAGGTTTATGTGTGAAAGAGTGTATCATATCACGGGGTTTGGATGCACCGTGAAGTTTGCACCAACTCTCAAGGTGAGAAAGGGCAATGCACAGCATCAAGAGGCTAGCAAAGGCGGAAAAGTGAGAGTGCGTATAATCCATGGACTCAACATTAGTCAAAAGAACTCATATACTTATTGCAAAAATTTAGAAGTCATCAAAAATCAAGTACTACGCGCATGCTCCTAGGGGGATAGATTGGTAGGAAAAGACTATCGCTCGTCCCCGACCGCCACTCATAAGGATGCACAAGCCAGATACACTTCATGCTTCAAATTTGTTACACAACTTTAACCATACGTGCATGCTACAGGATTTGCTAACTTCAACACAAGCATTTCTCAAATTCACAACTACTCAACTAGCACGACTTTAATATTATCACCTCCATATCTCAAAAAAATTATCAAGCATCAAACTTATCTTAGTATTCAACGCACTCAAAAGAAATTTTCACATATCTTGAATACCAAGTATATTAACATTAAGCAAATTACCATGCTATTAACTACTCTCAAAATAATCTAAGTGAAGCATGAGAGATCAAGTTTCTTTAAAACAAATCCACCACCGTGCTCTAAAAGATCTAAGTGAAGCACTAGAGCAAAAATTATCATTCTCAAAAGATATAAGTGAAGAACTATGAGAAAAATTATCATGCTCAAAAGATATAAGTGAAGCACTATGAGCAAACTATCAAGCCCAAAAGATATAAGTGAAGCACTATGAGCAAACTATCAAGCTCAAAAGATATAAGTGAAGCACATAGAGTATTCTATCAAATTTCAATTCATGTATGGCTCTCTCAAAAGGTGTGTACAACAAGGATGATTGTGGTAAACTAACAAGCAAAGACGCAAATAATACAATACGCTCCAAGAAAAACACTTATCATGTGGTGAATAAAAATATAGCTCCAAGTAAATTACCGATGGAAGTGGACGAAAGAGGGGATGCCTTCCGGGGCATCCCCAAGCTTTGACTTTTTGGTGTCCTTGGATTATCTTGGGGTGCCATGGGCATCCCCAAGCTTAGGCTCTTTCCACTCCTTGTTCCATAATCCATCAAAAGAATTCACCCAAAACTTGAAAACTTCACAACACAAAACTCAACAGAAATCTCGTGAGCTCCGTTAGAGAAAGAAAACAAAAGACTACTTTAAGGTACTGTAATGAACTCATTCTTTATTTATATTGGTGTTAAACCTACTGTATTCCAACTTCTCTATGGATCATAAACTATTTTACTAGCCATAGATTCATCAAAATAAGCAAACAACACACGCAAAACAGAATCTGTCAAAAACAGAACAGTCTGTAGTAATCTATAACTAACGCAAACTACTGGAACTCAAAAATTTCTACCAAAATTAGAAGAACTGGACAATTTTTTTATTGATCAGCAGCAATTAGAATCAGTATTTTATCTCGTTCTGGTGATTTTTAACAATTCCGGCACTGAGCACAAAGTTTCTGGAAATTACAGCAAGATCAAATAACTATCATCCAAGAAGATCTAATAGGTTTAACTTGGCACAAAAACTAATTAAAAGATAAAATCACATCTAAACAGAGGCTAGATGGATCATTGATTCCTAAACAGAAGCAAAAACAAAATTGGGTTGCCTCCCAACAAGCGCTATCGTTTAACGCCCCTAGCTAGGCATAAAAAAGAGGATAGATATAGGTATTGCCATCTTTGGTAGGCAATCCATAAGTGGCTCTCATGATAGATTCATATGGTAACTTTGTTTTCTTTCTAGGTAAGTGTTCCATACCCTTCTTTAAGGGAAATTGGAATCTAATGTTTCCTTCCTTCATATCAATAATTGCACCAATCGTTCTAAGGAAAGGTCTACCAAGAATAATAGGACATGAAGGATTGCAATCTATATCAAGAACGATAAAATCTACGGGCACATAATTCCTATTTGCAACAATAAGAACATCATTAATTCTTCCCATAAGCTTTTTGATAGTGGAATCCGCAAGATGCAAGTTTAGAGAGCAATCATCAAAATCACGGAAATCTAGCAAATCACATAAAATTTTGGGAATAGTAGAGACACTAGCACCCAAATCACAGAAAGCATGAAACTCATAATCTTTAATTTTAATTTTAATGGTAGGTTCCCACTCATCATAGAGTTTTCTAGGGATAGAAACTTTCAACTTAAGTTTTTCTTCATAAGATTGCATCAAGGCATCAACAATGTGTTCGGTAAAGGCCTTATTTTGACTACAAGCATGAGGTGAATCTAGCACAGATTGCAACAAGGAAATAAAACCAATCAAAGATCAATTTTCATAATTAAATTCCTTGAGATCCAAAATAGTGGGTTTAGCAACGTCTTGGTTTTTATTTATTTCAATCCCACTTTTATCAATTTCATCATCAAGATCTAGAAACTCCGAATTCTTAGAATGCCTCCTAGGTAAAGGAAGATCATATTCAATTTCATCAAGATTCATATTACAAAACAAATATTTAATAGGGGACACATCAATAACTTTTATATCTTCGTCTTGATTTTCGTAGGAATTGGAAGAACACGCTTTAATAAAGGCATCTTTGGAAGCACGCATCCTAGCGGTTCTTTCCTTGCACTCATCAATGGAAATTCTCATGGCTTTGAGAGACTCATTAATATCATGCTTAGGAGGAATAGATCTAAGCTTTAAAGAATCAATATCAAGAGAAATTCTATCAACGTTCCTAGCCAAATCATCAACTTTAAGCAATTTATCTTCAAGCAAAGCATTAAAATTCTTTTGTGAATTCATAAACTCTTTAACACTACTCTCAAATTAAGAGGGCATCTTATTAAAATTTCCATAAGAGTTGTTGTAGGAATCTCCATAATTATTAGAAGGATTACTAGGGTAAGGCCTAGGATTAAAATTCCCTCTATACGCGTTGTTTTCAAAACTATTCCTACCAACAAAATTCACATCCATAGATTCATTATTATTCTCAAGCAAAGTAGATAACGGCATATCATTAGGATCAAGAGGAGTATTTTTAGGAGCAAACATCTTCATAAGTTCATCCATCTTTTCACTCAAAACATTGATTTCTTCTATAGCATGCACTTTTTACTAGAAGATCTTTGATTGTACCATTGAGAATAATTAGCCATAATATTATCAAGCAATTTGGTAGCATCTCCTAATGTAATTTCCATAAAAGTGCCTCCCGCGGCCGAATCTAAAAGATTTCTAGAAGCAAAATTCAATCCGGCATAGAAATTTTGTATGATCATCCATAAATTCAAACCATGAGTAGGGCAATTGCGAAGCATTAATTTCATTATTTCCCAACATTGGGCAACATGCTCATGATCAAGTTGTTTAAAATTCATGATATCGTTCCTAAGAGTGATAATCTTAGCGGGAGGAAAATACATAGAGATAAAAGCATCTTTGCACTTGTTCCAAGAATCAATACTATTTTTAGGCAAAGATGAAAACCAAACTTTAGCATGATCTCTAAGTGAAAACGGAAATAACTTCAATTTGACAATATTGTTATCCCTATCTTTCTTCTTTTGCATCTCACACAAATCAACAAAATTATTCAGATGAGTAGCGACATCTTCACTAGGAAGGCTGGCGAATTGATCTTTCATAACAAGATTCAGCAAAGCGGTATTGATTTCACAAGACTCATCATTATTAAGAGGAGCAATCAGAGTACTAAGTAAACCATTATTATTGGTATTCGAGAAATCACACAATTTGGTATTATCTTGCCCCATGGCAACAAGTAATCCAACACACAAGCAAACAGAAAGGCAACGGGAAAAAGGCAAACGATAAAGAGAGGATGAGATTGGGAAAGAGAGGGCAAATAAAACGGCAAGGGTGAAGTGGGTGAGAGGAAAACGAGAGGCAAATGGCAAATAATGTAATGCGAGAGATAGGGATTGTGATGGGTACTTGGTATGGTTGACTTGCTTGCGTGAGCCTCCCGACAGCGGCGCCGTAAATCCTTCTTGCTACGTCTTGAGCTTGCGTTGGTTTTCCCGAAGAGGAGAGGATGATGCAGCACAAGATGGCGTAAGTATTTCCCTCAGTTTTGAGAACCAAAGTATCAATCCAGTAGGAGACCACGCACAAGTCCCTCGTACCTGCACAAAACGATAGCTACTCGCAACCAACACGATTAGGGGTTGTCAATCCCTTCACGGTCACTTACGAGAGTGAGATGTGATAGAGATAATATTTTTGTTATTTTTGATAGATAGATGCAAAGTAAAAAGTAAAAGGCAAAGTAAAACAAAGCAAGTAAATAAAGTGATAGAGATTGATATGATGAGAATAGACCCGAGGGCCATAGGTTTCACTAGTGGCTTCTCTCAAGAGCATAGATTTTCTACGGTGGGTGAACAAATTACTGTTGAGTAATTGACAGAATTGAGCATAGTTATGAGTATATCTAGGCAATGATCATGTATATAGGCATCACGTCCGAGACAAGTAGATCGAAACGATTACGCATCTACTACTATTACTCCACTCATCGACCGCTATCCAAAGATGCATCTAGAGTATTAAGTTGAAAACAGAGTAACGCCTTAAGCAAGATGACATGATGTAGAGGGATAAATTCATGCAATATGATAAAACCCCATCTTGTTATCCTCGATGGCAACAATACAATACGTGCCTTCCAACCCTTTACATCCTTTGGGTAAGGACACCGCAAGATTGAACCCAAAGCTAAGCACTTCTCCCATTGCAAGAACTACCAATCTAGTTGGCCAAACCAAACGGATAATTCAAAGAGACTTGCAAAGATAACTCAATCATACATAAAAGAATTCAGAGAAGAATCAGATATTTTCCATAGATAAGCTGGATCATAAACCCACAATTCATCGGTCTCAACAAACACACCGCAAAAAGAAGATTACATCGAATAGATCTCCACGAGAGAGGGGAGAACATTGTATTGAGATCCAAAAAGAGAGAAGAGCCATGTAGCTACTAGCTATGGACCTGAAGGTCTGAAGTTAACTACTCACACTTCATCGGAGGGGCTATGGTGTTGATGTAGAAGCCCTCCGTGGTGGATGTCCCCTCCGGCGGAGCTCCGGAACAGGCCCCAAGATGGGATCTCGTGGATACAGGAAGTTGCTTTGGTGGAATTAGGTTTTTGGCTCCTGTTCTGATCGTTTGGGGATACGTAGGTATATATAGGAGGAAGGAGTACGTCGGTGGAGCGTCTGGGGGCCCACGAGGTAGGGGGGCGCGCCCAGGGGGAGCGCCCTCCACCCTCCTGACCGCCTCTGGCACTTCTTGGAGTAGGGTCCAAGTCTCCTGGATCATGTTCGGTTGGAAAATCACGTCCCGAAGGTTTCATTCCGTTTGAACTCCGTTGGATATTCCGTTTCTTCGAAACACTGAAAAAGGCAAAAACAACAATTCTGGGCTGGGCCTCCGGTTAATAGGTTAATCCCAAAAGTAATATAAAAGTGGAAAATAAAGCCCAATATAGTCCAAAACAGTAGATAAAGTAGCATGGAGCAATCAAAAATTATAGATACGTTGGAGACGTATCAAGCCACAAGACATTATGGGCTCTGGCATAGTTGAGTATGTTGTGTGACCTCTTTCAGTAGTAGACTAGCAGATGTAGGGGAAAGTAGGTGGTACTGTCTACCTAGAGTAAAGAGTTAATGCTTCAGAAAGACTGTGTCTTGATCATCTGTTTCTCAAACATCATGTAGTGCGAGAAATTCAACGAAGGAGATCGAGTCTTGTGGGGAAAAGTGCGCAAACCTCATATGATTAGCCGTACTAATCATGATTAGCCGTGTCCGTAGAGTGTACAAACTAATCATGATTAGCCGTGTCCCCTATTATGGACATCTTTGAGTATCTGGTATTTGAATTATTGGTTGATCTCATCACTCTATTTAATGAAATTGTTGGGTTATTAATGATTTGGTGATTTTTTAGATTGAGTTGGGATTACCTACTCAATATGGGTAATTTAACTTAGTAGTAAATAAAAATTTATTCCTTGTTGTAGGGAAAAATTAGCTTTATGCAAAATTAAACTTAGAGCCTCCACCAGCCAAATATGCATATAGAGATAGACAATTCTCATTATTCTTCTATGGTGTGAAATTGCCAGTACATTCAATGAACTGACCTACATGGCTGCAACTCTCATGTTGCAAGATTCTTACGACGAGTAAGTGATACGTTAGGGTTACGTTGTCTACACTCAACTTTGCCGTTGGTGTTGTTGGGACTCCACAACCTTGTTGATACTTCCGCTATATGGATTGAGGTAATAGTATTTACGTTACTTTATACATGTGATTTACCTTTGTTATAAATCCTCGAGTACTGTGTGTGTCAACATACCGATCCAGAGATGACACTTAAGCACAGAGACTTCGATCCATTCGGTTCGGGTCGTTACAAGATGGTATCAGAGCACATGTTGACTTTAGGACATGACCCCTAGAAACTGGCAAGCCCATAGGAAATCATACATACTAATGTATGTGGTACGATGAACATTGAGGCTCGCGACGGGTATCGTTATTTTCTCACCTTCACAGACGATTTGAGCAGATATGGGTATATCTACTTAACGAAACACAAGTATGAAACATTTGAAAAGTTCTGATGGTGGAGGAGAATATTTGAGCTACGAGTTCGGTCTACATTTGAAACAATGCGAAATAGTTTCGCAACTCACGCCACCCGGAACACCAAAGCGTAATGGTGTGTCCGAACGTCGTAATCGTACTTTACTAGATATGGTGCGATCTAGATGTCTCTTACTGATTTACCGCTATCATTTTGAGGTTATGCTTTAGAGACGACTACATTCACGTTAAATAGGGCACCATTGAAATCTGTTGAGACGACGCCTTATGAACTGTGGTTTGGCAAGAAACCAAAGTTGTCATTTCTTAAAGTTTGGGGCTGCGATGCATATGTGAAAAAGCTTCAACCTGATAAGCTCGAACCCAAATCGGAGAAATATGTCTTCATAGGATACCCAAAGGAAACTGTTGGGTACACCTTCTATCACTGATCTGAAGGCAAGACATTTGTTGCTAAAAATGGATCCTTTCTAGAGAAGGAGTTTCTCTCGAAAGAAGTGAGTGGGAGGAAAGTAAAACTTGATGAGGTAACTGTACCTACTTCCTTATTGGAAAGTAGTTCATAACAGAAACCGGTTCATGTGACACCTACACCAATTAGTGAGGAAGCTAATGATGTTGATCATGAAACTTCAGATCAAGTTACTACCGAACCTCGTAGGTCAACCAGACTAAGATCCGCACCAGAGTGGTACGGTAATCCTATTCTGGAGGTCATGTTACTTGACCAAGGCGAACCTACGAACTATGAAGAAGCGATGGTGAGCCCAGATTCCGCAAAATGGCTTGAGGGCCATGAAATCTGAGATGGGATCCATGTATGAGAACAAAGTGTGGACTTTGGTTGACTTGCCCGATGATCGGCAAGCCATATAGAATAAATGGATCTTCGAGAAGAAGACTGACGCTGGCGGTAATGTTACTGTCTACAAAGCTCGACTTGTTGCGAAAGGTTTTCGACAAGTTCAAGGGGTTGACCACGATGAGACGTTCTCACTCATAGCGATGCTTAAGTCTGTCTGAATAATGTTAGCAATTGCCGCATTTTATGATTATGAAATTTGGCAAATGGATGTCAAAACTGCATTCCTGAATGGATTTCTGGAAGAAAAGTTGTATATGATGCAACCAGAAGGTTTTGTCGATCCAAAGGGAGCTAACAAAGTGTGCAAGCTCCAGCGATCCATTTATGGACTGGTGCAAGCCTCTCGGAGTTGGAATAAACGTTTTGATAATGTGATCAAAGCATATGGTTTTATACAGACTTTTGGAGAAGCTCGCATTTACAAGAAAGCGAGTGGGAGCTGTGTAGCATTTCTAATATTATATGTGGATGACCTCGGTGAAGGATACTTGAATAAGAGTTTTTCAATGAAAGACCTCGGTGAAGCTTCTTACATATTGGGCATCAAGATCTATAGAGATAGATCAAGACGCTTAATTAGCCTTTCACAAAGCACATACCTTGACAAAGTTTTGAAAAAGTTCAAAATGGATCAAGCAAAGAAAGGGTTCTTGCCTGTGTTACAAGGTGTGAAGTTGAGTCAGACTCAATGCGACCCACTGCAGAAGATAGAGAGAAAATGAAAAGTGTTCCCTATGCTTCAGCCATAAGCTCTATCATGTATGCAATGCTGTGTACCAGACCTGATGTGTGCCTTGCTATTAGTTTAGCAGGGAGGTACCAAAGTAATCCAGGAGTGGATCACTGGACAGTGGTCAAGAACATCATGAAGTACCTAAAGAGGACTAAGGATATGTTTCTCGTTTATGGAGGTGACAAAGAGCTCGTCGTAAATGGTTACATCGATGCAAGCTTTGACACTGATCCAGACGATTCTAAATCACAAACCGGATACGTGTTTATATTGAACGGTGGAGGTGTCACTTGGTGCAGTTCTAAACAAAGCATCGTGGTGAGATCTACATGTGAAGCGGAGTACATAGCTGCTTCGGAAGCAGCAAATGAAGGAGTCTGGATGAAGGAGTTCATATCCGATCTAGGTGTCATACCTACAATACAAAAAAAAAATACACTTCCGTGATGATACGTGTTTGTCACAGTAGGTCGCGTTTTTTGTCATGCATGTACATCCATGACAAATTGATGACATAATCAAGATAGTCATACCCGTCTTTGTCAGAGAAGTGTTCCATGACATTACCAAAATTATCATCACGGAAGTGTCCACTTCCATGACGATAAATCGCGTGTCACAGAAGTGCTTTCATCAAGGGTGACCGACACGTGGCATCCACCGTAATGGAACACCATTAAGCTATCGGGTCGGTTTTGAATCAGATAACCCGTTAACAGCCCCGACCAATGGGGATTTTCCACGTGTGAAATCATCATTGGCTGGAGGAAACACGTGTCGGCTCATCGTTGGGACAGATGTCATCCACTCATTGGACGGAAGGCGCCTATGATACGTCGACACGTGGCATGGCCCAACAGAGGCCCATTCCTGTGAAAAGGCCGGCCTAGTAAAAACTAGCAGGCCAGCCCATATAAGGCCTACTTGTGTCAGGTCCATTTAAGCCCACGGCCCATACGAGATGTGCCAATTCGGCCCGTCAACGACCCGTTAAAGATTTGACACCATTGCAGCCCATCGTCAGTTCGAGCCCGTTAATAGCCCGCTATATATTTGGGCTCAATATCGGCCCGATGAGATTTTGGCCTGTTAACGGCCCATTTAGTGGATGGGATAATTTTCAGGATGTACATCTTTCGGCCTTTTAGGGACCCATTTAAATGTTGGGCTAATTTCCGGCTCGGTGTGTCTTTCAGCCTGTTGACGGCCCATAAATCTGATGGGCCATTTGTTGTCGGACCTGAGTTTCGGCCTTTTAGCGGCCCATTTAAGTGTTGGGCCAATTTCTGGCCCGATGTCACTTTCAGCCTGTTGACGGCCCATAAATCAGTTGGGCCATTTGTAGTCGGACCTGAGTTTTGGCCTTTTAGCGACCCATTTAAGAGTTGGGCCAATTCCTGGCCGTGTGTGCCTTTCGGCTTGTTGACGGACCATAAATGAGTTGGGCCATTTGCAGTCGGACCTTAGTTTTGGCCTTTTAATGGCCCATCCCTTCATGGTCCACTACCAGCCCGGTTTCTCTTTCGGCCTGTTAAAGGCCCACAACACAGTTGGACCATTTACAATACGACCTGACTTTCGGCCTCTTAGCGGCCCATGGTGTTCATGGTCGATTACAAGCCCATTTGTCTCTTCGGCCTGCTAAAGGCCTAAAGTATAGTTGGGCCATATGTAGCCCAAACTTAGTAACGACCTGTTAACGGCCCGTGAAATAAATTGGGGCCACCTGTTGCCCGCTTCGATGTCGGCCTGTTAACGACCCGGGAGGTAAGAGGGCCGACCATTAACTTTCGGCCTAGTAACGGCCCATTAACTTAATGGGCCCACTAAAGTTCATACATGTCTTTAGGCCAAATTAGATAATTTGAGCCCATTACGACGAGCAATTATGCACAGGACCAAAACCGATCAAGCAAAGGTATAGCATACAGGGAATAACGTTGCACATCCAGCATATATTACAGGAAATTACATCCATTGGGCAATCAAAGATTGATGCGAGTGCAAATAAATGAGCAGAACCTAACCATCTACAACGTCACAATCTGCAACCTCAGCACATATGACGCCCATAAGCATGTGGGCAAGTTCTTTCTGCTTTGCTACACTGTCTCTGAAAACATTGATCAGTTGTTGTGTCGCACGACTCTGCACCTCTGATTCATCCACCATTTCCATCATTGCTTCAGCCATTAATTGGTTCACAAACATACATTTATTCCGTTGCATTCGAGGCAGAGGATACTGAACAGATTAGGATGGCGATTTTGGCGTGCTTGTATTATTGATAGTGGAGAGTGTCTCGACCTCTGCATCATAACATAAATTAGGACGGGAACCAAATATATTAATCATGAGTTATTGCCATATTACCTGGCCTAGATTTACTGGAAAGAAACAATGGGTTTGCCTTGCTGTTTTGAGTTTGTCTTCTTATCTTCAAAGCTCGCACAAAATTAACACACTAGGATTGCTATCATTGGCCAAGTCAGATAATAGGAAAGCAAAATTGACACAACGAACGTTTGAGAAACTAGCCTACACCAAATTAACACAATATGGCATAGCTATCATCAGCCAGGTAAGGTAGTACGAAAGCAACATTGACACAATGAATGAATGGGCAACCAGAGAAGCACTACAATTCAGTAATGTGCGTGATATGAGATAGTACATTCATGCAGCTCAGTATGCAAAACTACCAGGCAGTTTTACTTACAAAAATCAACATTGGCGCCTTTAATATTTTGCTACAACTAATTTTAGATCAGATAAAGGTTAGATTCACGCCGATTAACAAAATACATGTTGATGTAAAAATATAGTGATATACAACAGGTACTTACATCAGCATTGGAGCGCAGAGAATTCCCGCAAGATATTTTCCTCGAATCTGATCCCAATGGAGGAAGTCTTCTATCGTTTAACCTTATTTTCTAAAAGAGAGATGGGTAAGAAACATGTAGAAAATATGATCGAGAATGCTATAAAATTTCATGATGCGAGGATACGCAGACGCTTCTTAGAATGGAGTTGACATTCTTTTGCTGGATCGAGCGGACTAGTTCTTTGGCCACCGGAATCTTCTTATTATCGATGGGAGTTGGGTTTCTCTGTCTTTGGAGCAGTATCTATGAAAAATGGAGTTGGTTTATTATCTCTGGCGTTTGGATCTTTTGCAAAGACCTGGTTTGTAACCCTTGATTCTAACATAGTCGTCTTCCCTTGCATGCCTTATATAGAAGAATGGTGACTCGGTTATAAAACATGCTACTGAGAGATGGAATAGGTACTGAAGAATAGAAAGGCATGACATATTGACATGTATTCCCTCCATCCAGAAATAAATGGACGGGTCTAGGCATATTTCAGTTCTAGATACATCCAGTTTTATCCATTTCTGGACATTTAATCTGGACGGAGGGAGTATGATGTAAGAGCTAGGGATACGACAGGACAACACAGTAAAAAAACACTAAAAACCCACTGCAGAACCAAAGTATTCAAACCCACTGATATGAGATAGTACACTCATGCAGCTCAGGATGCAAAACTACCAGGCAGTTTTCCTTACAAAAATCAACATTGTGGCCTTTAATCATACATTTTGCTACAACTAAATTTAGATCAGATAAAGGTTGGACTCACGCCAATTAACAAAATACATGCTGATGTAAAAATATAGTGATATACAACAGGTACTTACATCTACATTGGAGCATAGAGAATTCCTGCAAGAATCTTTCATCATAAACGATACCATTGCAGAAATCCTTCTATCTGTTAAGCTTATTTTCTAAAAGAGAGATGGGTAAGAAACATGTAGAAAATATGATCAGCATGCTATAAAATTTCATGATGCAAGGATACGCACACGCTTCTTAGAATTGAGTTGACATATTTTTGCTGGACTGGAGCAGACTAGTTCTTTGGCCACTGGAATCTGCTTATTATCAGTAGGAGTTGGGTTTCTCTGTGCTGGAGCAGTATCTATAAAAACTGGAGTTGGTTTATTATCTCCTGGCGTTTGGATCTTTTGCAAAGGCCTTCTTTGTAACCCTTGATTCTAACATAGTCGTCTTCCCTTGCATGCCTTGTATAGAAGAATGGTGCTTTAATTATAAAACATGCGACAACAGAGAGATGGAATAGGTACTGAAGAATAGAAAGGCATGCCATATTGACATGTATTCCCTCCATCCAGAAAAAAATGGATGGGTCTAGGCGTATTTCAGTTCTAGATACATCGTTTTTATCCATTTCGGCAACATGTAATCCAGACGGAGGGAGTATGGTGTATGAGCTAGGGATACGACAGGACAACACAACAAAAAACACTAGTTGAATGTAAAACTATATGCTAGCGGAATACGTACAGAAATAACTAAGGCAACATACACGTGTATGATTGGGAAAATAAGATGGCATTGCAACAGAGCACTAGAACAACACTTCAATGTAAACAAAACATGGTATGGCGTATGCATGAAGTACATCTTGATGAATAACAATGCATAAGATATTCAGAAGCATGATGTCCAAATTAAGCATATGGCGTTGCGACAGAGTAGAATGACAGTACTTGAATTTGAAAACATGTTATCATGAATGGAATAGGTACTGAAAAACAGGAAGGCATGACATATTTACATGCACGATCAGCATGCTAAGCACATGGCATTGCAACAGAGTAGATACACTCCAGGACATTATATGCATGTTGTACCCATATCACAGGCCAAGTTAGAGCAAGTTTTCACAGCCTTTACATGTTCCATCATATTGGGTATCATTGACATCAAGTTTATTGGCCTTTACATTGCTCCGTGAGGTTCTTGTGGATATATCAGTGTGTGCAATTATATCTGACATGCATGGAAGACAACTAGTAGTTAGATTTATGTAAATGAGTGCCTGTAGGAGACGCCATAAATAGTAGTACTGGGGTTAACTAGCAGCAACAGGTCTCATAAACTAAAGGGAGAACACAGATGAAAGCTACAGAATATGTATCGTTTGTACTCGAGATTAACTAGATGGCACACAAAAGTATTAAAGAACAACATAGGTAATACTAGAAGTGGTATAATACTATAATCACCAGCCTGTGGGATAGCATTGACTGATGGATGATAACTATGGAACAACGTTACCTAAAGAACAAGTATCTTAGCTGAACTATGGAACAACGTGAACTCCTGAACAAGACCCATAACAGATTAGCATGAATATACAGTGAAATGTGATGATCTATCTTCCGTGCTTAGATGAATAACAAAGCCATAAATGTTGCACACAAGTAAGATGAGGGTACAACCTATATGACTGCCATCCATAGGCGTGAGTATCATGTGCTGACTTGTCGATGGCCCTGCAGTTGTTGTGGCTGTCCATGTCAGGCACATTCGATGCAGGGAACTGTTGAGTGGGGACTATAGCTCCCTTCTGGTGTATGCTTCCCTTGTTGGAGCAGTTGCGGTGAGTCGGAAGACGGTGTGTCTGAAGATGCAGATAACGCATAATGTTAAGAATGACATATCTCTTTGATCTGAAGAAATACACTAAGAGATCAACAACAAGGTACGAGAGTGCTCACACGTCTGTGGACTGAAGACTAAATTGGGGTCACACGATTTTATTTTATTTTGGTACTGTCCGATCTACGCCGAATGGCTTGATGGCCGTCTTGTGCCTCCCGGCTGACACTGTTCGGAATCTTCCCTGAAGAGCGGCGACCAACGGCAGCAGCCTGCCTCCGCCGTCCGTGGCCCGGACAAAACCCGCTCGCCCCACCGCCTTTTGCGTGGTTGCGCCGCCCCCGGGCCAATCCACAAAGACTCCCCGTCATCCAGATCCGACGGCAGCAGTACCTTCAACCCACGCAACTCTAAAAGATAGCCATCTAAGCACTGTTTCCGCCGTGAACTTGCGGCCCCGCACCCTTACGTTAGACACCAGCCAGCCGGCAGCCTAGGAGCTCCGCCGCCTCGAGGGGTGCTACTTCCCATTGTGAATCAATTGGCCCAGAATAAAAATTCAGACAACTGACGCATAAATAAAGTGATTTGAGATGAGGCCGGCGCGGTTGTGGTGGCGACCGGCGGCAGGGAAAGAGCAATGTCGCGATGGTCGACGGCTACGCGGAAGCAGCGCCAGGACTCTGGACAGATCCGAAGTTGGAGCCGCTCCGGCGCCGTGAACAACGACGGGGGTGAGTGGGCTCCGATACGGTTCACGCGGCCGTCTTTGAGGCAGCACCAGCAGCACGGAGTAAGAGGCACACGGCCCAGTGCACGACGACAATTGGACAGCGTATCCGGCATTAGGGAGGAGGGTGGCTGTGAAATTGGTGTGGTGGGGGGCGCCATGGAGGTGGGGCTGAGGTTTCGTGGCTCGGGAGAAGGGAGCTTCCCGGGGAGAAGGTGATTTGGCGCCCACGAGGTATGAATGGGGCGGGCGAGGGGGATTCAGAGGAGTGGAACCATGTCTTCTGACGCATTTATGCGAAATGTGAGGGTAGTTACAGTTCTACCCTTGCCTATAGGCTTCTCGGCTTGGGTCTGTGTACTGAGGGTCGGGGATAGTAGAGTAACTTTGCTTCTCCCCAAATAGTGGGCGGGAGCGATTTCGGGCGAGGAGGGCGTGTTTTGAACTATAGTGGGCGCGAGCGATTTCGAGCGAGGAGAGCGTGTTTTGAAATAGTGGGCGCGAGCTATTTCGGGCGAGGAGAGTGTGTTTTGCCGACCATGGTTTACGAATTATTCGGCACATGTCATTTCGGCCGAGGAGGAGGCGCGCTTGGATGAAGTTACGAACCTACCCTCGATGTACAATGGGCCAATTGATGCGTGTCCCACATAGGATGGTAATTTCGCGTCTCCCATTTATTTGCTCGGGCGAATTCCACCGAGAAGAGAGGATGTTTAACGGTTCGTTCAAATTTTGGGAGAACGAGCATCTATGTGTACCTTACCAAGTTGATTCGAATCAAATTTTGAAATATTAGCTTGCCACTTCTTTTTTAGATGGAGAGATGATGCTCGGGAGTAATGTGTTTTTACATGCTCGTTGCTAGCGATTTACTATATGACAAATAGTTGACCCACTGAAAACACAAATCAAACCCAAAATGAAATATCTTGATTCAATGAACTAGCCTGCTCAAGAGGGTCAAAATAGTGAACTAAATCCAAAATTGAACACCTCAATCGAGTAGCATGTTGTACAGTATTATAGTACTCCATGAACATGTTGAAAGTCAAATTAATGAACTTGTTTGATATACGCATATATCCGTTCATGTGTGGATTGCAGACAACATGTTCTCCAATTTAAATATTTGAATGCAAGTTTATATCGAAACATGGTTTATAACAGTCTTTGATGCATAAAATGCGACCTCCCCCTCTCCCGGAATCCTGTTCTCTCTCTCTCTCTCTCTCTCTCTCTCTCTCTCACTCTCTTGCCGACAATCTTCAATTCTGTCGCACGCATCCGACACAAAAACCTTGTTGGTCCCTTTCCCTTTCTCTCCATCTCTCTCTCTCTCTCTCTCTCTCTCTCTCTCTCTCTCTCTTTGTGTGTGTGTGTGGGGGGGGGTCTTTCTAGTTCGCATTCATATATACACCACCATCTATAGGTCTCTCTCGCACACTATGTATCATGCTCTAGCTAGTCCAAGCTAGATATCTTGGGTGCACTCATCGTACGCACACAAATTCCTTGGCTCTTTGCTCATAACTCTCTCACGCACCACTATGTCGTCTCGGAGCTCTTCCCCCCTCTCTCAAACTCCCCATCCACCTGGGTCACACACACACATGCATATCTCACTCGCACTCGATAGGCCCATCTAAAACTCTATCTCTCTCCCTCGTTCTCTCTCCATCTCACACGCACACACACACAATCTCATGCCCAGCTAGGCAAGTATGATGGTCTCTCACTCAATTGTAGGCACACGCAGTCCCCCCTATATGTATATGACTAGCTAATCTTAGTCTCCATCACAAACATGTGCATGGTCTATCTCGATTTCTCTCGGGGCATCTTTCTATCGTGCACGCACTCCCTCGATCTCCCACCCATATAGTCCCCTCACGATCTCGAGGGGATCTCTATCACAAACACACCCTCTCTCCCTCCCCATGCGTCCATGCCATCCATGTGTCCCTCTCGACCTTTTTTCCTTGTTGGCCAGACCTCTATTGGACATGTGCTATAGGGGTGTCTCTCTCCGTTGCAAACAATCACACACTAGCTATCTTCGTGTATCTCCTCGCCTCGCTTTTCCATCTCGGAGATGCATGCGTGATATGTTCGCATAAGAAACGAAAACACACACACTCTCTCTAATTTATTGTTTGTTTTCACTTTCTCTTTCACACACATACTCTTTTTGCACACTTACCCATTCTCCTTCACACACACTTGATCTGTCTCGACTGAGGCACTCTCCTCTGTCCACAGCATATAGATTTATTGAAAAGTCAAACATCACAAAGTTTGACCATGTACGTGGAGAATTACAATTACATCTAGTACGGTAAACATATACCATTAGATTCACCATGAGATCTAGTTTTATATGATGTATCTTTGGTATTCTAGATATAAATAACATTTGCGTAAACCTGATCAAAGTTTCCAAAGTTTGACTTCTAAAAAATTTACATGCACTGCATTATCGAGCGGATGGAATATCTCTTTCCCCCTCTCAGCTATCTAACGCACCACTCAGCCTTATCGGGGCTCCTCAATCTCTCTCAAACTTTATTGGTCAGTTTGATTCGTGACCTGACCCTCATGCCTTGATGGCCGGTACTGCCTAGTGTGGACGTGAGATGTAAAATATTTCTGCCTGACCAGGCTTGTGTGGTGCTGAAGCGTTTGGTTCATGCCCGGGCCAGGCAAAGCATCAATGTCCCATCAATCAATCCATGCATCAATTATTTAATGCTAATATCCATCCATGTTGTTGTTAGCCTCGTGGCCGCACGACTGAGCGCTCAAATCGGTCGCTTGGGGCCAGGCTACTTGCGATGTCTGGAGTTCAGCCAGGCTAATTAAAGTGCAAGGGAACCCCGCCAGGGCGGGCTTTCTTTTTCATAGGGTAGCAACCAAACAAGCGTGCATGAAATCCAGCCACAACCCCAGGCCACGCAAAAGATGCTCACGATGCAAGCCAAATTGGCCTTATATCTCCCTGGTTCACACATACACATGTCTCGCTCGCGCTATACACATAGACCTATCCAACACTCTCCGCCCTTGTTCTCTCTCCATGTGACACGCACCCCCCTAAGTACCATAATCCCTCACTCCATCATAGGCTCTGTTTGGATCCATGGGTTAGAGTTAGTTTGGGTTAGTTTGGAGTCAATTAACCCAAAAATATCCAAACAGGAGGGTTAGTTTAGGTTAGATGCATCTAACCCATCCAAAAAACTAACCCATCCAAGAGATGCTTATTTGGGTTAGTTCTTCTCGGGACCACTAATAAACACTTTTTACTCTCGCTCTCCCCACAGCAGATCCGTCCCCACTTCCTCGAAGCTTCTCGTCCTCTCCCTCCATCCCTCTCGCACCGTCCGTGAAGGTGCCTCGCCGTATCCGCGCTCCATCTGCCATCCAAACACCTCTTTACTTAGAGTTAGTTCAGGGTATGAATCTAACTCTAACCTCTAACTGAGTTAGAGTATCCAAACAGGGCCATAGGCGCAAGCACTCCCCCCTCCTAAGTATGATTATCTCTTACTAGCCATCAGGAACACACGTATTGTCTCCTTCCATCCATACGTCTATCTCGATATCTATCGGGGCATCTTCTATTGCGCACACACCTTGTCACTCGATCTCCCACCCATGTAGTCCCATCACGATCTCGGGGATCTCTCTATGACAAACATACACTCTCTCCTCCCCATGACTGCATAATCTCCGAACGTCACTCTCGACCTCTCTCCCATTTTTGTCAGACCCCTCTTGGCCACGTGCTAGGGGTCTTCCTCTCTTGGTTCCAAACAACCACACACTATCTCCTCACCTTGCCTCCATTGTCGAAGATGCATGTGTGATATGTTTGCATAAGACACGCACGCTTTTTCTCTACTTTTATCGTGTGTTGTCCATGTCTCTTTCACACACGCACACACACTTTTTTCACTCTCTCTCTCTCTCTCTCTCTCTCTCTCTCTCTCTCTCTCTCGTTAGGGACTCTGTCATGTCCATAAGCATATGGTTGTTTTGAAAAGTCAAACCTCCGAAAAGTTTGACCAGGTATATGTGGAGAAAAACATTTACATCTGGAACGATCATTAGATTCATCACAACATGTACTTACTTCATACTATCATTTATCTTTGGTATTGTAGATATAAGTAATTTCTTTATAAACTTGGTTAAAGTTTCAAAAGTTTGACTTAAAAAATGTTGTAACTACATTATCGGACGGAGGGAGTAGCTCTTTCTCTCTCTCTCTCTCTCTCTCTCTCTCTCTCTCTCTAGCTCTCTGCTATCTCTCACGGGCCTCCCCTCTCACTCGAACTCTCTATACTGACGGATTATACGCTCACTGTGTCAACGTATAGCTCCGTATATTGTTTAGTTGACCGGTCAACCAATCCACATGCTGTGTTGTCATTTCGTGTTACGTATCTTGGTGTCTGGCCCATGTGGCAGTGGGTGAAAATAAGTAAACTAGAGGCCCATCTGACACGCGGTGAAGTAAACAAAGTTGAAACCACTCGGGGTAGCCACCCCGCACGCTAGTAAATTGAGGGCGCATTGAGGACAAACTTCTTGCGCGCGAAGGACGCACTCGCGCACAATTCACCACTGCGCGGCGGCATGCACAGAAGGGCGCTTTTCGCGCACACCCAAAGACACAACACACACCAAAGACACGTGTACACCAGCGTCGCCGCCGGTTGAGATGGACGGCGAGGCAGCCAACAAGCGGAGGCGGCTCGAGCCAAAACCGCATCCGGCGAGCCTGTACTTCATCAGCATCCTCCCCGATGACATGCTGCTCGTCATCATCGGCCTCCTCCCCACCAAATCTGCCGTGCGGACCGCCCTGCTCTCCCGGCGGTGGCGCCCCCTCTGGCGCTGCATCCCCCTCAACCTCACCGTCGACAGCTGCCTCTGCGAAGGGGATTGCAAACGCATGGCCGCAGTCTCCAAGATCCTTTCATCGCACCGTGGGCCAGCCAGACGCCTTGACATCCGCATGTTCAGTACCAACTGCAAGGTCCAACCCAAGTTCGACGAGTGGTCCTTATCCCCCGCCCTAGATCAGCTCGAGGAGCTCAGCTTGAAGCTGGACGATGTCGCTCTCTGCCGCCGTCCGCGCTCCGCCTCACGCCAACACTACACCGCTACAGCTTCAGCTCCTGCTATCTTCCCCAGATTAATGCCGCGCCCGCCCTTCTTCTCCCTCAACTCAAGCAGCTCGACCTCTTCGACTTTGTCATCTCCAAGAAGGCTATGGAGCACCTTCTCCGCAGCTGTACTGCGCTCAAGTACCTTCGTCTTGAGCAGATCCACGGGTTCATTAGCCTCCACATCGCCTCGACGAATCTCCGATGGATTTATGTGTCTTGCTGGCCCCGCAACAAGACATCAATTGGGAAGACATCATTCGAGCTGTTCCACGTTATGGTCATTGAGAATGCGCCTTTCCTTGAGAGATTGCTTGTATCGGATCTAGAAGGTCCAAGAAAAATCAGGGTCATTGACGCGCCGAAATTGACAGCGTTGGTGTACTCATCTGCCAAATTCTCCGAACCCTTTATTGGATCCGTAATCGTTCAAGTACAACACTCATCTTCTTCTCCGTCTTCTTGAAATTCACATTTTTAAATTTCTTCTTGATGTATTTACGACCGTATTCCAGAAAATGATTCCCACAAGCTTGACCCAGTCCATGCGCACAGTGAAGATCTTAGCACTAAAATCTATCGGCCCCAATCTGGATCAAGTTGTTGGATTACTTACATGCTTCCCGTGCATGGAGAAGCTACTCATCAAGGTGAAACTTCTTTCCTATAAGTAAACGGTAATCACAATGTAGCTTAATTTTTTCATAATTTTCCCAAATTACGATGACAAGTGTAGTGTTCAAAACTGCATCTACGCACTGCACCGAAAGAAATGTTTTTAGTATTTTTCTCACGTGATCACCTGCATCGTTTTTATGCTGTACTACTATAGTAGCCTAGGCTAGTCATAGTGGAAAGTAACTTAGACTACTCTTGGTTACCCTAAGAGCAAGTACTACCTCCGTCCTGGTTTACTCTTCCAATTTTGTAGTATCAAAATTTGACCATAGATTTAACTGACAAAATGTTAATGCATGTCACTAAGAACTATATCATTGGATTCGTATTTGAAAATAATTTCAAATGGTGTAATTTTTAGTGACATGCATTGGCATTTTCTTAGGTAAATCTATGGTCAAAATTTTATACTAAATATGAGGTAGTATTACAAAAGTGGGCTATGTAGGCCAAAACATGTGCCAAATTCACTTGTGATGCATTTGGCATCGATGCCCCTCCATTGCTCACCTGGTGCCCCAATCTGGATCACCTACTTTGCTCCGATGCCAAATTAACTCACACAATGAAAAAACATTGCGTGGGAGAGAGAGAGGACTGAAGCAATAAAAAACACTTGTTTGGGAGAGTGAGAGGCTGGTGTAGTTGGTTTGATTGATTTGTTTATACGTGTGGGTTTGTGTGCACAGCGGTGCCAAACTCTCTCACATCATGAGAGCGGTGCCAAAATCTTTTGATTTTACATCGATGCGTATTATGTGGCATACTTTTGCGAAATATGGCATCGGCCACATAGTGGAAGGCAACAAATGCCCAAGCTCTTCACGTGCTCCTAGTTAAATGAGAGGAAATAGAGAGAGAGAGAGAGAGAGAGAGAGAGAGAGAGAGTGAAAAAATATCACTAGCCAGCCAAGCCAACCCTATCATATGAGCGAATGATATTGGTACCTCTTGATGACACGGCAATCTTATGCAGCTAGCTGCTCTAATATGTCTCTTCTTTTGTAGATAAAAAAAGACCCGAAAGTGAAAAATGTGCTGCACTATAACAATCTCATCGAATGCCTTGAACTCCATCTTAGAGAAATTGATTTCATCGACTACCGAGGCAGCACATCTGAGATTAAATTGGCCAGGTTCTTTGTTCTGGAGGCAAGTGTGCTCAAGGTAATGAGGTTTGGCGTTCTCTGGCGCAACAATGAATGGTGTGCTGATCACCGCAAGCGTCTAAGCCTAAATGACAAAGTCTCCGCAGAAGTTAATTTGTTTTTGAAACATCAAGTGGCCAGAGACTCGAAAACTTATTTGCCCGTTAGTAACTTGTTAGGGTGGTGGATTTTAGTTTGTATGATAATGCTGCATCCACCTAAATTAACGAAAGTTCTAACGTAAACTTCCTAGTAATTCCCTCTTCCTAGGTGCAGCATTACTCCTAACATTTGTAATATCAGTTTGAAACTTGTAATATTGTTGTGTCCTATTCCTGCGTTTCCAAAATCCTGTGAATCAAACAGGTCCTGAGTTGGTGATGATGTTGTGCCTCCCATCTTTCACCAATAGCCGTCGGATCTAGATCTGACGCATACAAACCAAGCTTCTCCATTTTTGCAAAAAGATGCCCGTACTTATTCCGTATTTACAAACAACTCCTTGTCTCTCACAATCAGCCTTTTCTCCTCCCCACCACATCTAGAAGGCTGTGGAAAATCTGGCGCGATGGCCGCTGCCAAAGCCGTCCACCCCCAATCTTGGTGTTCCGTGCAATGCACGGGCATCTACGCACGGGAAATTATGTCGAGCAGGGCTAGTTGTAAACAGGCTAGCTCTCATCGCCATGATGATAGTGATTGCAGACGGTGAGGCTGACTATGGTATGCCGAACAACTGCGCCTATACTCTTTCAGTGTCATCTCCGGCGCAGGGTCTTGTCACTTCACTGTGAGGAGCAGCACGTAATAATTTGACCAACGGGTAGTACAGTGCTAGTACTCCTACTACTACATTGGTAGTACTACCTCCGTCCTGGTTTACAGGTCCCCTTTGTAGTTTGTGTCAAATTTTGACTAAGGATTTAACTAATAAAATGTTAATGCATGTCAAAAAATATCTCATTGGATTCGTATTTGAACATAGTTTTCAAAAATATAATGTTTGGTAACATGCGTAAAATTTTTGTTAGTTTAATCTATGGTAAAAATTTGACACGAAATACAATGAGGACCAATAAACCCGGACGGAGGTAGTACTACTACTAGTACTAGTAGCACCACCGTCTAGATTTAGGAGTACTACCACGTCCATCTGGATTTTAGTATTTGACTAGCAATATCTAGTAATGCATGTCACAAAAAATGTACTACTCCCTCTGTAAATAAATACATGGTGTTTTATTCCTATCGGCGAGAGAACTTAATGTTTTTTTGCTAACTACTAATAGGATTACATGCAATGAACTAAACACTTCATGTCATGTTAGGTAGTCTCAAGTCATTGAAAGCATGCACGACCCACATCTCTCGGTGGTTGATATGTCACGAAATAAGAAACAAGGAGGGAGTTAATGCACCGTGCCTAAGTGTTTTGGGATTATTTGGTTTTTGTAATGTGACTTACACAACATTTTTTTTTACATGCATTAACATTTTATTAGTTAAATCAAAGGTCAAAACTTGGCGCAAAATGCAAAGGGGACCAATAAACCAGTAAACATCAAACTTCTCTCGTTTGGCCCCAACTAGAGGTCCGGTGAGATGACTATACTGCACCGGCACGGAGGGGGACGCAGCTTCATTGACTTACGGCAACTGCCTTTGGGTGAATGACACGTGGGCCCAGGGGGTGGCTGGCCCACCTATCATACAACCAAAGGCAGGTGCAGTAGAGGGCCGAGGAGTAGTATGAAATCCTACGCACCTACGCACGCTAACCAAGGGCAAGAGTGATCACTCGAATCGCAAGATCAGTTGACCCATGGAGGCAATGAGCGCGAGCATCAGCCGGCTGTGCCAGATGGTCCACGACGCCAGCCTGCGGCCCGGCAACGAGGAACGTCTCCAGGTAGTATTGCTTGAGGCCGCCAGGGCGAGGGGCCGCTTGGACGAGAGCTTCGTCTCCTTGTTCGACGAGGTCCTCGTCGGTTTCCTCGACAAGTTCACCGTCGTCAAGAAGCTCGCGGACGACTTTGACGTAAGCCTCCAGCCGACGCGCCCAGGCTCTGCGATGCCCGCCACCCTCAACGGCCACTATGGTGACAACCTCTTCGACGCACTGGTGGCCCTGCGACTGCCCGCCGTCGCGCCGAAGAATGTCCACCTCGAGGTCGCGCTCGCCGCGCAGCGCCTGGCGCAGCAAGACACCATCGACATAATCACCCACGTCTACTCGCAAATCATCCACAAGGACTACTACATGCAAGAGGAGGACGATAGGACGCTGGCCTTCTTGGACCGCATGGCAACCTTTGACGACACTGTTCAGAAGCACGTTGAGCTCGCCGCCAACACCGCTGCTCCTCACACGTTGGTTGGTGACCCGGCGCGCTAGGGCGTGAGGATGTCGTTGATGGATCCGTATGTATTTTTATCTTTCCGTCAAATCCATGTAGTAGTGTATGATACTACAGTAATTATCTTACCTTTCACATCAACTTCATAATTTTCGTACGTACTCCATGCATGAACGGCGCCAGAACCAAACTTCTCATTACTCTAGGCAAAATCTTTATTTTCTATCTATCGATCACGCCATGAGCAGAACCAAATTTTACAAGTTACGAGTTCAAAAGGAAAAGCCTGCCGTGTTTGCGTCGCACCCCCACACGGTTGGTCCGGCACGCCGCTCAAGCGGGAATGCGTGCGGTGTTGCATTTTCACATACAAGTGGGACCGCAGTTGAGCAAACCGACTATCGGCAAACCCCACCCTGCCCACCGCGCGATGGCTGAGAAAACAGGAGGGAGAAGAGATGGCTGTAGCACGGACTCCAAGAAAATTGGTGTCAGATGGGACTCGTGTTGGTGGCGTGTGCCATACTGCTAGACATGAATGCTAGTTATGGCTCATGCCACCCCACTATATCGAGCCTATATCGAGGTACGTAGAACAAAATTCCTGCAGTTCGTGCTCAGCCCTCCTCTATCTCTCTTCTCAGCCAACCAGCGGACGCGCGGAGCCCATCGTCTGTTTGCTCACATGCGGTCCCACATGTCAGTGAAAACGCAAGCGGACCCACTGAACCTGCACATCTTTCACCTCGACGTGCTGGTGATGAAAAATAAATCCAAGAAAGATCTTCGGTGGCCACTTTTGGAGTTACTCAAGAGTAGTAAGATTCTATTTATAGTTTAACCCAATATGCACATCTTGTGGCTTCAACTACCACCCTATTTTCTTTCATGACACGACCTGGATGCTGGATGTCCCACGTGTTGGCAAAAGGAGGAAGAACCCGACCAAATCTTCGGTTGTGCTCTCGGATTAGACTAGTTGTCCTAACTTAAAATTTTTATTGTGTACTCCCTCCATTCCAAAATACTTGACTTCCATTTGTCCAAAAATGGATGTACCTATATACTAAAATATGTCTAGATACATATATATTTTGAAAAATCGAAGGCATGTATTGTGCAACGGAGGGAGTAGAATGGATGCAAGTTTTTGTATTGGGAAGAAGAGTACATCCATATATTGATAGAGCGCAATTTAGTAGATGTTCTATCACTTTTAGCTATACAGAGGCTATAGATGAGATTAATGCACTTGTTGATGCTCCTACTTGGTATGCGTGTTGCTGCTTAGACGCAGAGAAAAACGGACCAGAGGGAGTACTAGAATAGAGGCTAGACATGAGACTAGATGCGAGGAAGCAACGTCTACTTCTTTACACTCGAAGAAGAAAGAAGCACGCAAGATCGAGCCTACGCAGATCAACAATGAATGCATCGAGAAGGCACTAATCCAACTTACAGGAGTAGTAAAATGTATTCTTGTGGTTCTTGTTTTCTTTGGTCTTGCTTCTCTAGTCAAAATTATCGTTGGAGTTCATGCAAAACGGAGGTCCGTTTGGGGTCCTGCGTTGCAGTTGGCCTTACAAGTGGGACCGCAGTTAAGGAAACCGACTATCGGCAAACCCCCACCTCGCCATTGCTTGATGGCTGAGTTAGAGAAACGATGAGGTTGAAGAAATTGCTCTAGCACGGACTCCAAGAAATATGGTGTCAGATAGAAGTCGTGCTGGTGGCGTGTGCCGTACTCCTGGACGTGAATGCTTGTTCTGGCCCATGCCAACCTACTACTCCTACTACTTACTAGTACTACTAGTATCGAGGATTCGAGGTGCTGGTTACGTAGTACAATATGGCTACAGTAAAAACACCCGCACGACGCGCGAAGCATGTGAAGGTAGTACAAATAGTGTACTACTATTGTTGATTGGCCTCATCCGATAACCTGTTGCAATGCACGTACAATTATGTATTTGGAAAATATTTTTTGCCTCGTCGCACCACTCACTCACAGTAGCAACTCGAAAGCCATTCATAAATTTAGTAAGTTTATCACAGGCATATCATTTTATTACATACAACAGGTCATCAACCCACATCGACAATGAGGATACATTATAAATACTGAAGTTTTCACCACACAAAAAATAACAAGCAATGAAATGAACTTCAACTCAACCATTCCTCGGCGTTGGAAACGCCTTCTTTGAACCACAAGTGATTCTCTGGGACGGGCCATCCATTGTCGATCTGGAGACCAACGTAGGACTGATCATCCAGGCTGAAGCGGCCTACTATATCAGTACCAGGGTAGGGAACCACCCAAATGTCCGAGGTATAGACACAGTTGCTGTGACACTAAAAATTTTTTGTTTTGGTTTTCAGCAAAAACTTTGTTGGTTTTGAAGGAGGTCATTTAAACCCTTCCAAAAATCTCCTTCTCTCAAGAACTTTCCCTCTGACAAAAGATTTTTATTTTGGCATCTTCTTCAACTCTGGTGTTGGTTATTAAAAATCTTTCTTCTGATTTTCCCCCCTTCTCAAATTTGTTTTTGGGATTTATTTTCTTTTAGAAGAAAACCCTAGGGATTTTTGGGTCTTCTCTTATTTTGAAACCATCCATGGTTTTACCATGCCTCATGTGGAAAATCTTCCCAAAACTCCTCCTTCCCCTTTGGGACAATTCAAATATTCTGTCCCAACAAGTCCAACTCATTTTTGGGTTTTATTTCATTAAATTCTTTTCCCAAAACAATTCTGTCCATTATTTTGAGCCTAGGTGATTTGCAAAGCAAGTACCTAAATGCCTTTGAGTTTTGTTCTCAAACCAACTATTCTGGATAGTCCCTAGCACCCACAACCTAGAACCATCAAGATCCACTCTTCTTATTTTCAAAAATTTCAAGTTTCAGCTTCTGCAAGTTTGGACCAGATTTGTCAAATTTGGTGAAATTCATATCTCCTCTTCTCCAAAAATTCCACCAAAATTCAGGCAACCTTCAGTTGCAATGAGAAGCCACTCCACCAAAAATCAGCTCAAAGAAAAATCCCCACATGCCAAAATCATTACGCGAACACCGGCATGCACTTTATCAGACATCTTCAAGAAATTCAGAATTCAGTGTCGTTTCTTCGTCAGAGATTCAGTCACATGTAAACTGTGCACTTGGCACGTTGCTCACAGCCCCTCCTCCCTGTCCGGAGCACCACACACGCGCTTGGCTCGTTCCTGGCGTCGGTGGCACCCTGGCCCGCCTGCGCCGGCGTGTTCCATGGCGGCAGAACCCCTGTAGCGGCCGACAGGGGGCAACCCTGCGGCATAATGCCGTTCGGCACCGCCCAAACCTCCTGAGAGCTCCGCGTGGCCATCTCCTTGCCAGCGCACGCATGCAGCACCGTTGTCGGTGTCAAAACCGGCGGATCTCGGGTAGGGGGTCCCGAACTGTGCGTCTAGGCGGATGGCAAGGGACACGTTGTTTTACTCAGGTTCGGGCCCTTTACCCGAGATCCGCCGGTTTTGACACCGACATTGGTGCTTTCATTGAGAGTTCCTCTGTGTCGTCACCGATAGGCTTGATCGCTCCTTTGATCATCAACAACGACGCGTCCGTGGTGAGACTTTTCTCCCGGACAGATCTTCGTGTTCGGCGGCTTTGCACTGCGGGCCAATTCGCTTGGCCATCTGGAGCAGATCGAAAGCTACGCCCCTGGCCGTCAGGTCAGATTTGGAAGTCTAAACCATACGGCCGATATCCGCGGAGACTTGATCTTCGACGGATTCGAGCCCCAGCCGAGCGCGCCGCACTGTCTCGATGGGCATGATCTAGCTCTGCAACCGAACAGTGCCCTGGAGGCCGCACCAGAATCCGCTCCGACCCTTAATCCCGAGCTGGATTTCCCGATCAAGGACGAGTGCTTGGACACCTCCTCGGGGGCTTCAATCTCTACGGCGATCGAGCCGAACTCCATCCTTGTCCTTTGCGAAGACCTTGACTCCAGGCTGCCGGACTCCTCTCCGGACTCCGAACCCTCCGCGCCCTTGCCAATCGAATCCGATTGGGTGCCCGTTATGGAGTTCACGGCCGCGGACATCTTTCAGCACTCGCCCTTTGGCGAGATCCTGAATTCACTAAAGTCTCTCTCTTTACCCGGAGAGCCCTGGCTGGACTGCGGTCAGGAAGGTTGGGATATGGACGACGAAGAAATTCAATGCCCACCCACCACCCACTTCATAGCCACTGTCGATAGCCTACACGACGTGCTCAATTTCGACTCCGAAGACATCGACGGTATGGACGACGATGTAGGAGACAACAATGAACCAGCACCTATAGGATGCTGGACAACCTCACCCCATGATGTATACATGGTGGATACACCTAAAGCAAATGAAGACGAGGAGCAACGGGACGCTACGAAGGATAAATCCCTCGAAAAGCAGTCAAAACGGCAACGTAAACGCCGAACAAAGTCCCGCCTCAACAAAGACCCAGCCATAGAACAAGGCGAATCGGTGGACAACGAACAAGCTATCGAGCAATTGTCTCAACAAGACAACTTGGATAAACAATCTGTCCCCAACGAAGACAACAGTCCGGACGACCACGCCGGACAAACCATTGGAGCAAAATGACCTCCAGAAAAGGCTCGCTGCCATCGCTGCGTAGCCGAAAAAGAAGAAGCGGAAGCTCAAAACAGCGGAAGATGCACTCAGGATTAGATGGAGCAAAGTATTCAGCACCGCAGATAAGTACGTCGACAGTCACCGAAAAAAGAGCTACCCGAAGAGAAAGCTACTGCCCGAATTCGACGAGGAGGCCTTAGAGCCCCCACAACTAAAAAGCAAGAAGGCCACCCGGTCGGTTGGACGACCTCACGGCAAAAAGAGAGCGGCGAATGGCACCGCACACAAGCCAATATGCAATCCGCATAAGGATTCACATCAAGAGGATGGCCCAGTTAGGTCCATCTATGGGCCAAGAAAGCAGGCTCGACAAAGCAATGCAATACGCCAAAATTCCGAAGTTCACGACACACCCAAATACAGGGGCGCCGCACACCCCCTATGTTTCACCGACGAGGTGCTGGATCATGAATTTCAAATGATTCAAACCCGTAAATATAGAGGCATCTGACGGAACAAGGACCACTGGAGTGCGGATCGAGGATTACATCCTCCACATACACATGGCTAGAGGAGACGATCTCCATGCCATAAAATACTTACCCTTAAACTCAAAGGGCCAGCTCGGCATTGGCTTAAAAGCCTCCCGAAAATACCATTGGAAGCCGGGAGAGCTCGAGGATGCATTTCGGGCAAATTTTCAGGGGACTTATGTCCGCCTCCGGATGCACGATTTATCTAAGTCACACAACTCAACAGCCCGGAGAGTCAGCCGGAAATTCTGGAACAGGTTCCTTACTAAAAAGAACCAAATAGTCGATTGTTCGGACGCCAAGCCTTAGCAGCCTTCAAACACAACGTCCGAGACGAATGGCTCGCCAGACACCTCGCCAAGAAAAGCCAAGAACAATGGCCGCATTGACAAGCCTCATGACCCGCTTATGCTGGAGAGGACAACTGCTGGCTAGATGCAGCACCAAATGACCCGAGTACATCCGAGATCAGGGATGGAAATGGGAAATCCTGACGAGAAAAGATCGGTGCGGAATAAGGAATATGGCCCAAATAGTACGGCGGTCAACGCCGGATTCAAAAGCTCCCGGCCGAACAACAAAACACTGCCCCTAAAGGATAACAGTGACGAGCTATCCAACCTAAACAAGATTGTGGATAAACTGTGTCAAATACATGGTACCTCCGGGAAGCCTGCAAACCATACCCACAGAGATTGTTGGGTCTTCAAACAGTCCGGCAGACTGAACGCCGAACACAAGGGGCTCGACACACCAAGAAAATATGACGACGAGCACCACAAGCAGAACCCCGGAAAACAAAAAACTTTCCCACAGGAGGTTAAAACAGTAAACTCACTTCACGTGATCAAAAGGAAAAACAAAGCGGCGCCCCCTAAAAGGCACGCCGCACAGTGGTTGTCAAAACCAATCACCTTCGACCATCAGGACTATTCCGATAATGTCCGGAACGCAGGATGGACTGCCTTGATATTGGATCCTATAATCGACGGATTCCATTTTACACATGTCCTCATGGATGGCGGCAGTGATATAAATCTGATATATCAGGACACTATCCGCAGGATGGGGATAAAACCAACCAAAATTCACCGTAGCAACACCTCCTTTAAAGGAGTACTGCCCGGCCCATACGCCCTCTTCACGGGCTCCATACTGCTCGAAGTTGTGTTTGGTTCATCTGACAACTTCTGTCGTGAAAGGTTACTCTTCCATGTCACCCCGTTTAAAAGTAGCCATCAAGCACTATTGGGACGCGAAGCTTTCGCCCGCTTTAACGCAATACCGCATTATGCATCTCTAACACTTAAAATGCCCGGTCCACGCGGCATCATCTCGTTAAAAGGAAGTATTAAGTGTTACTCGAGCACGGAAGAAGGGGAGACAGCCTTGACAGCCCCATAGCTATCCGGCTCTACTAGGAAAAGAACCTGAATTGGTCATTCAAACCCCGGACACGGCTAGATGAGTCCGGCGCCTACTAGCGGCATACCCCCATACGAGGGGCCGCATGCATTTATAACAAGAGACAATAAAGCTCAATTTTATTTCATTCTTCAAACCGTACTCTGTTTATTTAATATTAAGTACACCTTTCGCATGATCCTTTTTCTTTCAAACTAAGTTCCTCTCTTTTACAGATGAACAACGCATACTCGCCCGTCGAGATACGGCACAAGCGGAGACACAGCGCAGGCGTGCAGCGAGGACCCGTTGCAAGGATTCTTTTTAGATTAAGACCCTGCGTAAACCTTTTTCACCGTCTCTTGTTGATATACATTCCCCAGTTCCTTAATATAAGCGAGGAGGAGGCTGGTGCTTTGGCATTGGCCGCACCAAAATTTTATGCGTGCACTGGACACAAGGGGCTTAGGGCATTATTTTGCCCATTTTCATAAAGACCGAATACCTTCGGAGTATTCGGCGTCTCGAGTTAGGGCCTTATATGCATCAGCTCCAAATCATGTCTTTGGTCAAATGTTGGGTTGCCCGGCTCCTGTGTTTTGCTGCCTTACGCCCGCTTTCACGGCTAACGCGGCACCGTGGAGAACTATCTGCGATTGTGCCCCGGTTCGGCCGGGCGAGCACCTCAGTAGAGAAAGCCGAAAACTGACTGTCATGATATAGCGAGAGACTGGTCAGCCACTTGATGACTCAGAGGAATGTTTAGAATTCCTCCGCATTAACGAAGGACCGGTTTTCGGTCAGGCACATACGCATTCTCGAATTCGGGAGAGTGCGGTGCCCTGTGGGCTATATAGTAGCCACACCCTCGAACTCCTATGGCTAAGTGAAAGTGATAAAGCATTATAGTCCGCTTGCCTGGTTTGCTACGCTATCACCTCCTTAACAGGAGCAAGACGTTGGATTAAGTGTAAAAAGCGCTTTTTTTTGCAAACACCCCCGCACTATGTGCGTGGGGGCTGAAGCCAAGGACTGCCATCTTTCAGGTTATATACACATATACATAAACGGCCGCACAGGGAGTAGTTTACTACTTGAACGTACAAGTATAAAAAACACTTATATTACATTGAAAACGTTGTTTTCACAAATCATACATGTCATTTAAACATAATATCCTTCGAGCACTGCGTCTCTATTAAACGAGCGCCCCTTCTTAAAAGTAGTGCTCGGCAGGTACTCGGCCTCTGTCCGAATCCTGGGATGCAACGTCAGTGGACTTCATCTCTGCCCAGTATGTCTTGACACGGGCAAGAGCCATCCGCGCTCCCTCAATGCACGCCGATCGCTTCATTGCGTCGATACGCGACACCGCACCAAGAAACTGCTGCACTAAACCAAAATAGCTCTTCTGCTGGGGTCCGTCCGGCCACAAGTAAGTCAAGACATGCTTCATGGCAAATCCGGACAATCGATTCAGCTCGGCCCATTCGGCCAACCGATCGGTCAGCGGCAGAGGACGCTCCGAACTATGGAATTGTGACCAATATAGCTCTTCCCTTCTGTGCCCCTTCTGGCCCCGGAAGTGCTCAACCGCGTCCACAACGCTCGCCGCCAAGTCCAGATAAGCATCCTCTGAACTCCACAATTTATCCAACTGAGCATACTTTGGATCTGTATATTTCCTCCGCAGCAGAAACGGTTTTCCAGCCGCAGTTGCCCTGGCCTGACTCAGCTCCTCCTTGGCAGCTCTTAAAGCCGATTGGGCATTCTTGGATTCGGCGGCGGCCTTCTTTAGGCCCTCTTGTTCCACTTGACGCTCTTTTTCAAGAACCACGCAGCGATCGGTAGTATTCCTTAACTTTTTGGCCATATCGGCCATCTCCTCTTTGCTTCGGCAGTGAGCAGCCCGTTCAGCTTCTAGCTCTTCGGCTGCCTTTAAAGCGGCCGCATTATTAATTCTGGCTTGCTCTTTCGCTCGGGCAAGTTCCGCCCGCAGCTCTTCCACGGCAGCGGCACCGTCTGCATTAAGCATACAAACAGTAAGACATGGGCGTCAAGCTCCCTTACCAGGTGTCCGCATAGAAGTCGCATACCTTGTGACTCGTCAAACCGTTTATTGACCAGCGCGATGTCCGCATCCGCCTCATCAAGCTGCCGCTTTATTTCGGCATATTCATCAGTCCGGCTGGCCTCCGGACGCCCCGCCACCTGTTTAGGAGTGGTGATATGTTAAAACTAAGAATTTGATCCTCGGCACGTCGTCAATTTTGACAACATGCCGAGTCTCAGGGGCTACTATCTATACATGGTGCATTTTATATGCATAACTGTCAGAAGGTACATTATTTTTTGCGTACCTCAAACCCCGCCAAGAAGCTTCGACGGCTTGCGTAATCCGCTCTCTGCGGATGCAATCCTTTCAATCACCGTACCCATTAGAGCACGGTGATCTTACGAGATAACCGCCGCCCGAGCAAATCCTTCAGCTCCTCCGACCAAGCACACCACTCGGCGCGGACCTTCCGCCCCGCGGACTTGGGAACCCTCTGCGGCGACACCTCTGGGTCGTCCGCTTCACATGAGGGTGCGACAGGTGGAGGCGTTCGCTCTCCATCATCTCGAAGAAGATCCTCAAGACAAGCTCTGCTGAGAAGGGCTGAGGTCCGAACTACAAGGTACAATTTCGGTTATCTTCATAAATAAATACAGGGATGCTCCTTTTTTACAAGACCCCTTCTTTCTACTTCCGGCTCGCTGGAGGGCTGATCCCCTGGGGGAGATAATGCGGCTGGGTTACTTCCCAGCGCCGGACTCTCTGCCGAAGATTGCCTTCCTGTCTTTGAAACCTTGACCTCCGGATCTTCTGAAGCGGTCCTCTTCTCTCCTCGGAAGGTGGACTCTTAATCCCTCCTTCCTTGATAGCCTCCTTCGCAGAGGCAGTTGCTACCCCGCTCCTCCCTTCGCCTTCTTCAAAAGGCGCGACCTTCAACATCTTGGTCAACATGGGATCCGGCGTGGTCTCCGGGAGGGAGCCGGACACCTTATCAACTTTGCCTTGGCTATCCACTCCTGTTCAAGAAACGGCTCCTTTAAAGGGCATATATATATAGTAAATGAATGAACAGCTTGTCCGGTTACAAGACTACTTACTTGAGCATCTGGGCGATTGCAGCTTAGTCCTGCATCCTCGGTCAAGTCCGGACACTTCTCTTGTGATCCGAAGAACAGTTTATACATCTCCGCGGGCGTCGTGCCCATAAAATTTTGGGGAGCTCGTGGTCCCTCCGGATTGAATTCCCACAAGCGGAGGGCGCGACGTTTGCAGGGCTGAAGGCGCCGGATCACCATAACCTGCGCCACTGCAACCAGATTGATCCCTCTTTCCTGGAGGTCTCGAATACGGACCTGCAGCAGGGGAACGTCCTTGGACGACCCCAGTCGAGCCCCTTGTTGGCCCATGACGCCAGCCGTTGTGGTGGACTGAGCGGAAGGCGAGCGCCGCCCATTTGGTGCCCCCAGGAGCGGTGATATAAAACCACTCCCGTTGCCACAAACCAAGCTTCTCTTGAAAGAGCCCTCGGGCCACGGAGCATCAGCACATTTGCTTATGACCGCCCCTCCGCACTCCGCTTGCTGCCCCTTGATCATCTTTGGCTCCACCTTGAAGGTCTTGAGCCACAATCCAAAGTGGGGGTAATATGGAGGAAGGCCTCACATCTGAAAATGAATGACGAGATATGGAGGATGGACTCCAGATTCAAGTCATGGAAATCAAGCCCATCATAAAACATGAGCCCCGCACAAAGGGATCCGTCGGAAGCCTAAACCCGAAGGAAGTGGGACACGAATACCATGTTCTCGCCGGGCTCGGGAGTGGGAGTGGTCTGCCCCGAGCAGGGCATCCTATGCGAGATCTCGTCGGTCGATACTGGCGTCTCGCAGCTTTAGCACATCTTCTTACGTGACGGAGGAAGACATCCATCGGCCGTCTTTGGTCGGAGCCGGACATCGTCGAAAGTCGAGCGCTTGAATCTGAAGCTTTGGGTGTTGGAACTCGAAGCGCGAGGCGAACTCGATGGAGGGTGTAAAAAGAAGAGGGCCTTGGTCTCACTATAAAGAGGTTGAATACCAAGAGCCCACCCCATGGTCGATTAGGACTCGCCTTTGATAGAGAAGGCAGGCCAACGGGCACGGTTGGGTTACCCACGTCCGTATTGATGAGAATCCCGGAATAAGGGGGCACGATCTGCGCTTTGATAAGACGTGCCAAGGAAACCGCCTCGCTAAACACGTTGAGGTGGAACAATAAATAAATGATTCATATGAAGGCCTGGCCGTGGTGTGATGTCACGCCGCGGAATACGTCAGCAGATCTGTGCAAAAATTATTCTCTCTACGGTGTTATGTGGAACTTGTTTTGCAGAGCCAGACATTATCCTGGTGTTCACAATCTTCTATAAATTATTCGGAGGAAGAACCCGCCTTGCAATGCCGAAGAAAATATGCTACCGGACTCGTCGTCATTGAAGCCTGGTTCAGGGGCTACCGAGGAGTTCCGGACTAGGGGGTGTCTGGATAGCGAACTATCATCATCGGCGGACTCCAAGACTATGAAGATACAAGATTGAAGACTTCGTCCGTGTCCGGATGGGACTTTCCTTGGCGTGGAAGGCAAGCTTGGCGATACGGATATGTAGATCTCCTACCATTGTAACCGACTCTGTGTAACCCTAACCCTATCCGGTGTCTATATAAACCGGAGGGTTTTAGTCCGTAGGACGAACAACAATCATACCATAGGCTAGCTTCTAGAGTTTAGCCTTTTTGATCTCGTGGTAGATCCACTCTTGTAACACACATCGTCAATATTAATCAAGCAGGATGTAGGGTTTTACCTCCATCAAGAGGGCCCGAACCTGGGTAAAACATCGTGTCCCTTGTCTCCTGTTACCATCCGCCTAGACGCATAGTTCGGGACCCCCTACCCGAGATCCGCCGGTTTTGACACCGACAACCGTCGCCGTGGCCTGGCACGCGCAGAGCGCGTTCTCTGCCGCCGACGTGCCGTACGGCCGTTCCGTCGAGGACAGGCCGTAACCACCCCTTCCTTGCTGAGTTGGACACTGGGATGGCACCAGTGCTTCATCTAGATGATGCTCAAGCCCCTAAGCCGACCGTCCAGCCACAGCGCCGCCCTAATCGCTCGCCGGACTTATCCGTTCACGGCAACAACCTCGGGCCGGCTATAAATAGCAGCCCCGAGCTTTCTCTCGCCCCCGCACAACTTCACCACCTCACCAGACCCCGCCTAGCCACTGGAAGAGCCTCGAGGGGCCCTTCTTCCTCAAATCCGGCCACCTCCGTCCGCCTCGGGCTCCGGCAACATTCTCTTCGGTGAGAACTCCTCCACCGCCCTACTCTTTCCCTTAGCCTCGTGCCACCCCTAGGAGACTAACCCCGACTCCAATTTGACCCCAGCAGCTCTCTCCGATGAGACCCATGAATTCCCGAACCGCCGTCCGCCGGAGCAAGGGCCGCCATCGACGTGGTACTCACCGGCGACCACCAACACCACCCACCGACGCGGAATGGCGCCCTGAGCACGGAGGTACCACCCGATCCTCACCGCCGTAGATCGCCACGGCGACCTGTGACTCTCGGTAGCACGAGCTCTGCCGCCTTGTTTAAATTTTTAAACCTGACGGGTGGGACCCGCCCGTCAGCCTCTCTGTTTTTTTGAAACGTTTTCTGAAAGCGTATTCTGATAAATACGCTTTCCAAACCGAATCCTTTTCTGAACTTTTCTGTTCTGCCCCCTGAGTATTTCCTGTTTCATTACAGAAAGGTCCTTGGACCAAAACTCTTATAACTTTTAAACAGAAAAGGATTTTTGAGTGATTCTTTTTCTGTCCTCTTAAAAATTATGTCTAGTTTTTTATCAGATTTATTAGAAAAAATATTTGGAATATTTTTTGAGCACCCCTTTGTATTTACGTTAGTGCGTATATTTTTTGTATACCGTAGATATCGAAGGAGGTGACGGGACCGCAAACTTCACCGAGCTAGGCCCCGACTACTCCGAACCAGGCAAGCATGTTTGAACTTTTGATATGATGTGTGTTTGGGCATGTTTGCATTATTTTAGTATCATGGCATGTTCATGAGCATCTCGATGAAAGTTTATCTCGTAGGAGTTGAGGCAAGTGAGTTTCGGGAAATCCATGAGTTGTTGGAAACATGTTTGCATGGCCATGAGTTGGCATGAGAATGGGTAAGATGGCAGTGTTGTAGCATGCTAGTCTTATGCCAGATCGTTGACCCAGTGTCAACATAAATCAGTCAAAGTCCCGTCCGTCTCCCCTTTCGTACTACCACATGTTTTCCGCAAGGGATACGGCTTAGTAAGTTGCAAACCACTTCCGGGTACACACCAAATCGAGAGGCCGGGATGAGGGTTCCATGGCCCTGGATTAAAGCCTTTCATCCGGTCAGGGGGCATGGGTTTTTCCGGTTGGGACCGAGAGGGGGGCACCCCTTAGAGCGCGCGTATATAAATTTGATCACATGCTATTCGAGATAGTGAACTCCCCGTCTCAAAGTTTTTCTTGAACGCTGTCTAGGGTGATTCCTGGCAACGTCAGGTAGGATGGGTGTGTACTGGTTAGCTGTGTTTCCTCCGAAATACAGAACGGAACTAGTCCTTCGTGACTACGGAAATCCGTTGGCTGTGGATATTTTAGTACAAACTCGCAGAGTCAAAATTCTTGAAATTCATCTTATCCATGTCCAAGTACTGTGTTCATCTTATCTTGTCAAGTGTCGGTCTCGGTGATGTAAACTCCCCGAGAACCATATGAGTGTTAAATGTTTATTTCTGTGAATGGACTAACCCGCTTATTGTCTTGTGATGAATATTTTCCGTGAGCACCATTTCTTGTCAGTTATGAATAATGAATTATAAGCCCTTTCTGCGATGTCGCTCAGACATCCGACTGCGGCATTGTTATTATTTAATTTTGTTATAAGCCCTTTCTGCGATGTCGCTCAGACGTCCGATTGCGGCATTCTTATTATTTAATTTTGTTATAAGCCCTTTCTACGATGTCGCTCAGACGTCCGACTGTGGCATTGTTATTATTTAATTTTTTTATAAGCCCTTTCTGTGATGTCGCTCAGACGTCCGACTGCGGCATTGTTATTGTTTACTTTAATTATAAGCCCTTTCTGCGACGTCGCTCAAACGTCCGACTGTGGCATTGTTATTATTTAATTTTGTGATAAGCCCTTTCTGTGATGTCGCTCATACGTCCGATTGCGGCGTTGTTATTGTTTACTTTAATTATAAGCCTTTTCTGCGATGTCGCTCCGACGTCCGACTGCGACACGCATGTCTTTTCTTTCAATATAAGCCCTTTATGAGGTGTCGCTTAGACGCCCGACTGTGGCATGCTTTATTTATTTATTCACCCTTCGAGGCGTCGCTTCAGACACCCGATCGGTTTTGAGTTTACCTTCTTTGGGTTTTCGAGCGGACTACCGCTGATTCCCTTTTTACTTACCTTGCTATTGATTGTGCATTGTTAAATTATTCATGACACATCCATGCATACATTTGTTATATCTTTTGTCCGAACTGTCTTGCGAGTACTTTCAAAGTACTCACCTGGCTTGTTGATTTGGCCAGATGCTGACAAAGGCGATCTCATGGATGAAGAGTTCGATAGCGAGTCCGACGCCTAGAGGAATCCCAATCAGTCTCGTGCGAGCCCTGGATTAGTCACTGTGATATATTCGCTTCCGCTACCCAAATAAATTCACCGAGCCTCACCTCGACGCTCGATGAGCCGCCAGTGTAGGAGTCATATCTCCCACTCCACTGTGTTACTCCACCACTTTACCACGAGTCAGTAGTATGCCACCACTCCTGTGTCACATCCGCCACTATGTATAATTATTGGCGTGCTTGTAATAATTTGTGGAGCAACTTCAGCTCGACCCTGTAATATATCATATGCTACTGGCTTATTGTATCAAGATTTTGTCTACCGGTATGGAGGATTTTCCTCACACTGGATTTTATAGGTCGGTTTCTCAATAAATATTTTTATTGAAAAACCGGTCGTGACAAGCTTGGTACCATAGTCAGGCTGACTGTAGGAAGCCACTAGCTGCGTTCGCTAATCAGTTATTATCGTATAGAGCTATTAATTAATTTTTACAAACGTAGTCAATTTCTGACAGTCAGCATAAATTTATGATTTGACTACTCAGGATTTTTGCCTACTTTTGTAGATGGCTGGCAACGACTGCGAGTCACAGATGTTCGCCAACATGCCCGATGGGTTCGTCAAGCTTCTCTCCTTCATCGTCCAAGTCGCGATGGGGCCATCTGTGCGCCCAGTCTTCTCTCTCTCAGCACAAGGTCAATGACCGTCTAACCATGCACCAAGCCATGATGCAATTCAAGGGAGGGCAAGTTGAGCGTTTCCGGTTCTTGGGGAGAGCCATGCCCACGGAGAAGCATGCACTGCAGATGGCAGCCCGTGAGGCGATAGCTCGTCTCAGGGATATCCTTCCTTCGATGAAGACTCGTTGTTACCGCTACCTGCCATGTCACGTGCCATACACCTGCCACTACGCGTTCTCTTGCCCTAGAGGAGAACGAGACGAAGCTTTTGAGATGCTTATCGAGTATCTCCGGGCTTTGGAGGCAGCCTTCGACAACCTGGTGGACGACTTTGTAGCTGCCCGCATGGACTTAGTCCATGGCTGTGCCGCCAACAGGAGGGAGCTCCTGCACGCCGCACCGCCGCTGACTTTCGTCTCGTCATCAGCATCTTTTGCTCCTACTGCTCTCACCACTACTCGTCGCCTGCCTACCACGGAGGAGTTCAACCATGTCATTGCGCCTACTCCGGTTCGTTCTACACCACCCCTTGTGCCCGCTCATGTTCGAGTTGTCCCGCATAAGGCACCTGCTCCACCAACTCAGCGCAGCACTTCTCGTCTGGAGCCTATCACCGAAGAGGAGGTTGAGTCCCCAGCCTCACTGCGCCTCACCCTTGGGAGGCCAAGGGAAATCCTTACCATCTCCGACTGAGTACGCTTAGCCGCCATGCGATGTACCGACTTGTACGATATGTTTATATGTACTTAGGCTGTGAGAAGTAGCTTGTTCGCGCATCATGTAGGAACTGGAGGAGTGCACTAGCCTAAATAACATGTTAGGAATATGTACGCATATCCTGAGTGATGTATTGTATAATTACTGCTTGCGTGTAAGATATGTAATGAGCAGTCCTTCTCCGTGCGCAAACGTTTATTCTCTTGAAAAATCTTGGAGCATTTGCGACTTTTTCCGTCTTCATGAATTTATTGACTTTTGCGACTTAATTTATTTTCTTATGAGTATTGCAAAATATATCCCCAGAGTGAACAACGTCTCGTCCTTGGACGCGCTCCATGCCAACTCCGTCAGAGGAAAATTTTGCCACACCCCCAAGCAACAATTTCACACAGGGACAGTCAAGTCAACAGGACAGTGAAACGGCACTTTCCCTAATGTGCCGTCTTTATGAACAAAGTCAGCAACAACACCAGGAAATGATGAACCAAGTCATCAATATGGGAAATCACCGTGGACAGTATCCGCAGCAATCGAAGTTATCTGAGCTACAGAAGACACGTCCCCAAACTTTTCTCACATCGACAAACCTCTTGAAGCCGAGGACTGGCTTGAGACATGGAAAGAAAATTAATTATTTCCCAGTGTTCAGACCTTGAGAAGGTGCTTTATGCTCCGCACTATCTCACTGGAGCAGCCGCATCGTGGTGGGAAAATTTCCTACACATGCACCCCAACGAAAACAATATAACATGGGAAGAATTTAAAGAAGCTTTTTGTGGGCCACATATTCCTAAGAGTCTTATGAAGATCAAAAAGAGAGAATTTGATGACCTCAAGCAAAGGACAATGAAGGTGTCAGAATACAACAGTCAGTTTACTCTGCTATCTCGCTACGCCAACGAGGAGCGTATGTCGGAAAACAAAAAGATGGAGAAATTCCTAGACGATTACGACACCCGCTTAAATGCCAACTGGTCGTGCACACCTTTCCAGATTTTAAGACGCTGGTGGATAAGGCCATTACCTTGGAAAATGAGAGACGCAGCTTAGAAGATTTCCACAAGCGGAAGAGGGACTAGACTAATCATGCCCGCAACCACCGCAGCAAGACAGATGCTCAGAAAAACTGGACACCCAAACCCACGACAAGCGTCTCACGCCCAATCAAGAATTTTCATGCAAAGGACAAGGAGTTCACATACTGCCCAGGCGTTACCTGTTACGCTTAGGAGAAGAAGGGCACTATGCCAAGCAGTGCCCCAAGCCAAGGAACTCGACCCCAAAGCCGAACAACGGAGGCAATAATTCGCGCCAAAGCGCAACAATTTCAACCCAAATAACAACCACAGGAAGGTTCATCTGAACCACGTGACCAAAGAGGAAGCACAAAATGCCCCAGATATCGTACTCGGTACTTTTCCTGTCAACACAATACCTGCCATGGTTTTGTTTGATTACGAGCTTCTCACTCATTCGTTTCGAAAAGTTTTGCCTTGCAAAATAATTTTTCGATGCTTCCCTTGGAAAAATATATGATCGTCAAGGTCCCTGGAATTAAGCAAGTTACCCAGAGTTATTGCCAGGGTGTGGTTATCGAGTTTGAAGGGTTGAAGTTTCACGCAAATCTTATCATGTTGGAAAATAAATGAATGGATGTCATCCTAGGGATGGATTGGTTAACCACCAACAAGGGTTTTATTGATTGCTTCAACCGGACCGTAATTCTCACCCATCACCACGGGAAGACCATAAAAGTTTCAGCCAAGGAAAGAAAAATATCCCGGCAACCGAGATTGAACAAGGTGGATATTTCTGAATTGAGCAAGGTTCGATGGTGTGTGAATTTCGGACGTATTTCTGAAGAACTACCGGGCATGCCACTGCACCGAGAGATAGAGTTCAGCATTGAGCTAGCACCGGAACCGCCCCATATACAAGAAACCATACGAGAATGGCACCATCCGAATTGGTAGAACCGAAGATGCAAATAAAAGAATTATCGGACAAGGTTTATATACGAGCCAGCTCCTCACCACGGGTTCACCAATTTTATTTGCCAAAAGAAGGATGGAACATCGAGACTGTGCATAGACTATCGAGCGCTAAACATGGTCACAATCAAGAACAAATATCTGATGCCACGAATAAATGATTTATTCGATCAACTCGCTCAGGCCAAGGTATTCTCAAAGATTGACTTGAGGTCGGATTACCATCAACTGAAAGTGCGAACCGAAGATATTCCCAAGACAGCTTTCACCTCCAGATACGGATTGTATGAGTTCACCGTAATGCCATTCGGACTAACAAACGCCCCCGCATATTTTGTTCACCTCATGAACAAAGTATTCATGAAGTTTATGGACAAGTTTGTTGTGGTATTTATCGATGATATTCTGGTATACTCCAAGACACCAGAAGAACACGCTGAACATCTCCGAATTGTACTAGGGGAGCTCAGGAAACATCAATTGTAATTCAGCAAGTGTGAATTTTGGCTAAGGCAAGTAGGTTTTTTGGGCCACGTACTGACCCAAAAGGTATCGCCGTAGACCCGGAAAAGGTCAAGGCCGTACTTGGCTGGAAGCCACCAGCCAGCGTGACGGATGTACGAAGTTTATTGGGAATGGAAGGTTACTACCGAAGATTTATTGAAGGATTCTCCACCATAGCAAAGCCAATGACGCAACTACTCAAGAAAGACATGAAGTTTGAATGTACGGAAGTTTGCGAGAAAAGTTTCCAAGAATTAAAGAGGAAATTAACGTCAGCACCGGTATTAATTGTGCCGGACATACACAAGAATTTTGAGGTATATTGCGACGCATCCCGGAAAGGCCTCAGGTGCGTGTTGATGCAAGAAGGCAAGGTAGTCACATATGTCTCCAGACAACTTCGCAAACATGAAGAAAATTATCCTACTCATGACCTGGAGTTAGCAGCAGTTATACATGCACACAAAGAATGGAGACACTTTTTACTTGGAAATCGCTGTGAGATATATACAGACCATAAGAGTCTCAAGTATATTTTCACACAACCGGAACTGAATTTGAGGCAACGACGCTGGTTGGAACTAGTGAAGGATTATGATGTTGGAATCCACTACCACCTGTGGAAAGCAAATGTAGTGGCAGGCATACAGTGGAACCCTAGCCCAACGACGACGGCCTGCCAAACCTGAGGCCTGAATTCCAAAGCAGAGTTTGCTAAACTCAACCTGCTTTGGTAGTCACCAAGGCAGCATATCAAATTTAGAAATACAGCCCACTCTAATGGAGACAATTAAAGAGGCTCGGCATGGGCAACCCAGCGTTGAAGGCATTAAGCGGAAAGTGAGTTTGGGCAAGGCCCGTAATTCATTATCGATAAGCAAGGAATATTGTGGTACGGGATAGACTTTATGCACCAAATATCAAGGATCTTAAGCAGCAGATCTTAGCTGAAGGCCACACCGCCCGTATTCGATACATCACGGAGGGACAAAATGTACAAGGATATTCAGGAAAAATATTGGTGGCACGGTCTAAAAAGGGACATAGCCACGTTCATCGCATGTTGTGACTCTTGTCAACGCATCAAAGCCGAGCATCAGAAACCGACCGGAATTTTACAGCCAAATAAAATACCCGAGTGGAAATGGGACGAGATTGGGATGGATTTTATTGTTGGGCTACCTCGGTCACGGCACGGAAATAACGCCATTTGGGTCATCACTGATAGATTGACTAAAGTAGCACACTTCATCCCCGTAAAGACAACCCACACCACTCAGAAGCTTGCTCGGCTCTATCTTTCCCGTATCGTCTTCTTACATGGAGTCCCAAAGAAAATAATCTCGGAAAGAGGCACTCAATTCGTCTCCCGATTTTGGGATCACTTACAACAAGCTCTGGGAACTCGGTGGCATTCAGTACCGCATACCATCCCAGACGGATGGGCAACCGAGCGAGTAAACCAGATTCTAGAAGATATCCGAGAGCATGTGTCCTCACCTATGGGACCAATTGGGAAGAGAGCTTACCATACGAAAATTCGCATATAACAATGATTATCGAGCCAGCCTGCAAATGGCACCATTTGAGGCTCATGCAAGCGAAGATGTCGTACCCGCTAAATTGGTCGGAAGCCGGAGACAGCCATATCTTCGCCCGGACATGCTCAAAGAGGCTGAAGATAAGGTCAAGGTGATTAAGGACCGACTCAAGACAGCCCAAAGTCGACGGAAGAGTTATTACGATCAAAACATCGGGAATCAGCTTTGAACCGGTGAATTTGTGTACCTCACAGTATCCCCTATGAGAGGCCTGCATCGATTCAAGATTAAAGGGAGCTAGCACCAAGATTCATCGGACCATTCTGCATAGTGGCACAGAAAGGCACGGTAGCCTACCAGCTAGACTTACCGAAGATTTATCCGGCGTCCACGACGTGTTCCACGTCTCGCAATTGAGGAAGTGCGTGAGCAACCCAGAGAAACAAGTACCCCATGAAAACATTGACGTGCAGCCAGACCTCACATATCGAGAGCGTCCAATAAAAATCTTGGAAGAGTCTGAAAGGAGAACCGACAGAAAACCATCAAGTTCTTCAAAGTTCAGTGGAGCAACCACACCGAAAGCGAAGCCACTTGGGAAAGAGAGGATTTTCTTCGGACAGAGCACCCACATTTATTTGAGGATCAGCTGGAATCTCGGGGACGAGATTTTTCCTAAGGGGGTAGGTGTTGTGACACTCCAAAATTTTTGTTTTGGTTTTCAAAGAAAACTTTGTTGGTTTTGAAGGAGGTCATTTAAACCCTTCCAAAAATCTCCTTCTCTCAAGAACTTTCCCTCGACAAAAGATTTTTATTTTGGCATCTTCTTCAACTCTGGTGTTGGTTATTAAAATCTTTCTTCTGATTTTCCCCCTTCTCAAATTTGTTTTTGGGATTTATTTTCTTTTAGAAGAAAACCCTAGGGATTTTGGGTCTTCTCTTATTTTGAAACCATCTATGGTTTTACCATGCCTCATGTGGAAAATCTTCCCAAAACCCTCCTTCCCCTTTGGGACAATTCAAATATTCTGTCCCAACAAGTCCAACTCATTTTGGGTTTTATTTCATTAAATTCTTTTCTCAAAACAATTATGTCCATTATTTTGAGCCTAGGTGATTTGCAAAGCAAGTACCTAAATGCCTTTGAGTTTTGTTCTCAAACCAACTATTCTGGATAGTTCCTAGCACCCACAACCTAGAACCATCAAGATCCACTCTTCTTCTTTTCAAAATTTTCAAGTTTCAGGTTCTGCGAGTTTGGACCAGATTTGTCAAATTTGGTGAAATTCATATCTCATCTTCTCCAAAAATTCCACCAAAATTCAGGAAACCTCCAGTTGCAATGAGAAGCCACACCACCAAAAATCAGCTCAAGGAAAAATCCCCACATGCCAAAATCATTATGTCGAACACCTGGCATGCACTGTTACTGTACATCTTCAGTAAAATTCAGAATTTAGTGTCGTTTCTTCGTCAGAGATTCATTCACATGTAAACTGTGCACTTGGCACGTTGCTCACAGCCCCTCCTCCCTGTCCGGAGCACCACACGCGCGCTTGGCTCGTTCCTGGCGTCGGTGGCGCCCTGGCCCGCCTGCGCCGGCGTGTTCCACGGCGGCAGAACCACCGTAGCGGCCGACAGGGGGCAACCCTGCGGCATAACGCCGTTCGGCACCGCCCAAACCTCCTGAGAGCTCCGCGTGGCCATCTCCTTGCCAGTGCACGCATGCAGCACCATCGCCGTGGCCTGGCACGCGCAGAGCGCGTTCTCTGCCGCCGACGTGCCGTACGGCCGTTCCGTCGAGGACAGGCTGTAACCACCCCTTCCTTGCTGAGTTGGACACTGGGATGGCACCAGTGCTTCATCTAGACGATGCTCAAGCCCCTAAGCCGACCGTCCAGCCACAGCGCCGCCGTAATCGCTCGCCGGACTTATCCATTCACGGCAACCACCTCGGGCCGGCTACAAATAGCACCCCCGAGCTTGCTCTCGCCGCCGCACAACTCCACCACCTCACCAGACCCCGCCTAGCCATTGGAAGAGCCTCGAGGGGCCCTTCTTCCTCAACTCCGGCCACCTCCGTCTGCCTCGGGCTCCGGCAACGTTCTCTTCGGTGAGAACTCCTCCACCGCCCTACTCTTGCCCTTAGCCTCGTGCCACCCCTAGGAGACTAATCCCCACTCCAATTTGACCCCAGCAGCTCTCTCCGACGAGACCCACGACTTCCTGAACCGCCGTCCGCCGGAGCAAGGGCCGCCGTCGACGTGGTACTCACTGGCGACCACCACCACCACCCATCGACACGGAATGGCGCCCTGAGCACGGAGGTACCACCCGATCCTCCTGCCTCGCCGTAGATCACCGCCGGCGACCCCCGCGGCTCTCGGTCGCCGACGAGCTCTGCCGCCTCGTTTAAATTTTTAAACCTAACGGGTGGGACCCACCCGTCAGCCTCTCTGTTTTTTTGAAACATTTTCTGAAAGCGTATTCTGATAAATACGCTTTCCAAACCGAATCGTTTTATGAACTTTTCTGTTCTGCCCCCTGAGTATTTTCTGTTTCATTACAGAAAGGTCCTTGGACCAAAACTCTTATATCTTTTAAACAAAAAAGGATTTTTTTGAGTGATTCTTTTTCTGTCCTCTTCAAAATTATGTCTAGTTTTTTATCAGATTTATTTGAAAAAATATTTGGAATATATTTTGAGCACCCCTTTGTATTTACGTTAGTACGTATATTTTTTGTATACCGTAGATACCGAAGGAGGTGACGGGACCGCGAACTTCACCGAGCTAGGCCCCGACTACTCCGAACCAGGCAAGCATCTTTGAACTTTTGATATGATGAGTGTTTGGGCATGTTTGCATTATTTTAGTATCATGGCATGTTCATGAGCATCTCGATGAAAGTTTATCTCGTAAGAGTTGAGGCAAGTGAGTTTCGGGAAATCCATGAGTTGTTGGAAACATGTTTGCATGGCCATGAGTTGGCATGAGAATGGGTAAGATGGCAGTGCTGTAGCGTGCCAGTCTTATGCCAGATCGATGACCTAGTGTCAACATAAATCAGTCAAAGTCCCGTCCGTCTCCCCTTTCGTACTACCACATGTTTTCCGCAAGGGATACGGCTTAGTAAGTTGCAAACCACTTCCTGGTACACACCAAATCGAGAGGCCGGGATGAGGGTTCCATGGCCCTGGATTAAAGCCTTTCATCCGGTCAGGGGGCATGGGTGTTTCCGGTTGGGACCGAGAGGGGGGGCACCCCTTAGAGCGCCACAGATATAAATTTGATCCCATGCTATTCGAGATAGTGATCTCCCGTCTCAAAGTTTTTCTTGAACGCTGTCTAGGGTGATTCTGGCAACGTGAGGTAGGATGGGTGTGTACTGGTTAGCTGTGTTTCCTCCGAAATACCGTAAACGGAACTAGTCCTTCGTGACTACGGAAATCCGTTGGCTGTGGATATTTTAGTACAAACTCTGCAGAGTCAAAATTCTTGAAATTCATCTTATCCATGTCCAAGTACTGTGTTCATCTTATCTTGTCAAGTGTCAGTCTCGGTGATAGAAACTCCTGAGAACCATATGAGTGTTAAATGTTTATTTCCTGTGAATGGACTAACCCGCTTATTGTCTTGTGATGAATATTTTCCGTGAGCACCATTTCTTGTCAGTTATGAATAATGAATTATAAGCCCTTTCTGCGATGTCGCTCAGACGTCCGACTGCGGCATTGTTATTATTTAATTTTGTTATAAGCCCTTTCTGCGATGTCGCTCAGACGTCCGATCATGGCATTGTTATTATTTAATTTTGTTATAAGCCCTTTACGTGATGTCGCTCAGACGTCCGAATCGTGGCATTGTTATTATTTAATTTTGTTATAAGGCCTTTTCGCTATGTCGCTCAGACGTCCGATCATGACATTGTTATTGTTTACTTTAATTATAAGCCCTTTCTGCGGCGCCGCTCAAGCGTCCATCGTGGCATTGTTATTATTTAATTTTGTGATAAGCCCTTTCTGTGATGTCGCTCATACGTCCGATTGCGGCGTTGTTATTGTTTACTTTAATTATAAGCCTTTTCTGCGATGTCGCTCCGACGTCCGACTGCGACACGCATGTCTTTTCGTTCAATATAAGCCCTTTATGAGGTGTCGCTTAGACGCTCGACTGTGGCATGCTTTATTTATTTATTCACCCTTCGAGGCGTCGCTTCAGACACTCGATCGGTTTTGAGTTTACCTTCTTTGGGTTTTCGAGCGGACTACCGCCGATTCCATTTTTACTTACCTTGCTATTGATTGTGCATTGTTAAATTATTCATGACACATCCATGCATATATTTGTTATATCTTTTGTCCGAACTATCTCGCGAGTACTTTCAAAGTACTCACCTGGCTTGTTGATTCGGCCAGATGCTGACGAAGGCGATCTCATGGATGAAGAGTTCGATAGCGAGTCCGACGCCTAGAGGAATCCCAGTCAGTCTCGTGCGACCCCTGGATTAGTCACTGTGATATATTCGCTTCCGCTACCCAAATAAATTCACCGAGCCTCACCTCGACGCTCGATGAGCTGCCAGTGTAGGAGTCATATCTCCCACTCCACTGTGTTACTCCACCACTTTACCACGAGTCAGTAGTATGCCACCACCCCTGTGTCACATACGCCACTATGTATAATTATTGGCGTGCTTGTAATAATTTGTTGAGCAACTTCAGCTCGACCCTGTAATATATCATATGCTACTGGCTTATTGTATCAAGATTTTGTCTACCGGTATGGAGGATTTTCCTCACACTGGATTTTATAGGTCGGTTTCTCAATAAATATTTTTGTTGAAAAACCGGTCATGACAGTTGCTTCTCATAAATGGTAGTAACATTGTGTCAACAGCAGTTGGACCGCCTTTCACCATCATTGGATAGTTTTGTCTAGGGAAGAGCGAGTTTTCTCCAAGACTATCAATTCTGTACCAGGGAGAAGGAGTTGGCGCTAGCACACTAGTATCCATCCAGAATACCATGCAACGGGTGTTGGAATAGGTCCGGAGAGTGCGACCATGGGAGACTACACCTGCTTCCTTAGCGAATAAAGACATCGATGGGCTGTATACACGAGAAGAGGTGATCCATCGGAATTAGTTGCCAGGCGCCAAATAGTATATGGGCGCTGCTCATCCTCATGCTCGTGATCATCACCATCGTCATCTCCCCCTTGGTTATAAAAATCTTCAAGTATAGGTGGTGGAATGTTCACAGGACCTTGGACACACAAGAAGAAGGTTAATTAGTAATGGGAAACTTGCTAACCCGCATGCATGTGGATGAAACAATTATAATTACGGTGGAAGACAAACGTGCGAAATAACGATTCCATGCAAAAGCGATTGCCACAGTGGTGGCAGCAAACACAAGGCCCTCGTATTCAATTGCATCACAGTACTCATCCGTGTACGTAAACTAATTTTGAGCAATATCCATCGAGTCAAACCAGCAAGGACGGCAACAAGCTTGTCGAAGATAGCAACAACTTCATAGTTGTTGTAATTCCAAGAGCGGTTGGGAACTCGAGAAATTGCTATCTTCCGTTGAAGACAGTCACCATGATTGTATTTGAACGTGCGTACAATACAGGTGTGCTCAACCTCTGGGTAGTCTGCTGAGATTTTTGGAAGTCGAACCCGGTCACGAGTGTACACATTCACAAGTACCCACTCGCAGTTGGACCCAATGTAAACAACCCAATTTCCATTTGCGGCTGCCCAAGCCTTGCCCTCAAGCGATGGCATCTTAACATCAAACGTATCATTATCAAGCGGCATCAACTTGCATAGGGCGAGCCCTCCGTCGTGACGGCGCCAGTCATCAGGGTCACGGCGAAGAAGATAGGGGAGATCAAACTGTTCCTTGACTCTTGGGTTCCTTGTAATGATGTTATTAGTTGAGTCAAGAATGGGCTTGAAACGAACCTGCCATGCTAGCCGAGGTGATGACGTCGCACCGATCAATGAGTTCCTCCACCACGTCATCTTTCAGATCGGGGCAAGAATAACGGGGTCGTTTTCGTCCTGTTCCCTCCATGGAGAAGACGATCGAACAATGGCAGAAGAAAGGGTGAAGGGCTGAAGGAAAATGGAGGAGGGAGAGGAAGAGCATGCGACAGCAGTTCCAAATCGAGAGGGAAAGGCGAAGAGTCGGTGGACGGTTGCCAGTTTGCGACGGTTCACGAATGGGCGCCCCGGCCTACGCGTCGGCTCGGAAATACTCCTACTACTCGCCGTCGTCTCACTGATATGTTGGAACGGGACCACATGTCAACGAAACATGGTGTGTAATTTCTCGTGCAAAATGCAATCTGGCCGCGTTGGCCCGAGGTGCCGCATTAGTTATCGACCTTTACTTTTTTAATGGCGTGCCGTTCAGTTTTGAAGCACGACTAACTGGTACTGTATGCAGAGAAAATATAAACTACTCTACCACTACTCCACCTCCAGTACTAGTAGTATAAAAAAGATATATAGGCTGGAGCTTCAGCGCTTTCTTGCCAAGGGCTGCCCACTTTCTTCTCACACTACCACCCTCTCTCCGGATCTAAAAAAGACGACCCCTCTCTCCCTCCTCACTGGTGGTCACAGATCCGCCGGGGAAGAAAAGGACGTGCAGCGTTGACGCACTCGTCGTCGGAGAGCAAGGTCACGCACTGACGACAAGGCAGTCCTCTCAGACCTAGCGCCCGCGCTAGATGGCCTCCATCCCCAAGCTCGCTGCTATAGTGTGTGCGGAGGACGACGACCACGAGCGAAGCCACTTCCGGCCGACCCTCAGGTATGCTACCTCTTTTCGAACCATACCCTTGTTCTATTGCCCCATCTGGCACGTCGTTGCATGTGGATCTTTTTCCACTCCACCATCTTCTCAATTTGCTATCCTCTGCTCTTCTCGCCGCGCAGACGAAAACCATAATTTGCACTATTAAAGGAAACCCTACTTCATGCAGACTAATCCATGTCTGGGTTGAATAAGGAAAGGAAGGGAGACTGTATTGTCGAAGAGAGTAGGCATCGAACCTGCATCTAGGTTGAAAAGGGGAAAATCAGTAGCTAAGGAACGAGTCTCCTGTCTCTTGGTTGAAGAAGGGTAGAAAGGCATGACAACGCAATAGAGAATGACCAGGTCGATCGGTTTGTTGTCCTCACATAGGAAAAAGGTGGCTAAAGAGAACAAAAATGGGACGTAATCCACATATGCTGCCTGGATATTTGTTGCTCTGGGCAACCATACCTCCCTCACCACTCTGCGTCCGTGGAGGTACATCGTACTGGTGCGCTCACTGTCGGAATGGGCCTCCCATGCTCTTATTGCCACTTTTTTGCTAATAGTATAACGCCAGCAGTCAAGTCAAGCAATGCTACTGCTAAAGTGATGCCACATTTAACTAATGCCGTTCTCAGTCTAATGCCGCCGATACATTTAAGCAATGCCATTTAATGTCACTGGATTATTTCAGGGTTAGCTGTTGATTGTGGATGTATTAAAGATTTTTCAGCTAAGGCATTCTAATGCTGTTGCACAGCCTATAATAAAAATTTAAGCAATGCCATTTAATGCCACTGAATTATTGTATATTTGTAGTATTCGAATGGTGTTGCATTAGCGTATGGACATAAATAAAGTGTGGCAAGCTTTCCCAAATATGTGCTCAAGAAAACTACTACCTGTTTTTCTAAATACTAGACTTTTGGGTACTTTAAATTGAACCGCAAAAACGTCTTATATTAAGGAACAGAGGGTGTAGAGTTCACTCAAATTATCCCGGTAAAGCTAGTCACACCTTTGTTAGAATTAATGTTCATTATGTTATCGGAGGAGGTCTGTATGTTTGTCTCTAATGCCTGTCGACTACATACCCGACATCATGATGTAATGTTAAGTCATTTCCTTTTGTATAGTGTCACTGAATTGTCAAGGCGGTGATGGCATTTTATTTTAGTAGAACTGCACAAAATTTGCTTAAAAGAAGAGGAAAGGTCAGGAATGGCTCAGTTTTTCAGAAAAAACTATGTATGCCTTCTTGACATCAGCCGCTGTTGCTTTATTTATTCCTTCAAACAGGTGGTTAGAAACAGTCTTGCTACCTTTCCCCATTAAGAAATTGGAATGCTTATATTTTTTAGTCTATGCTTCAACTAGTGCCACTTTTATAGTAATCACACTTTCAATATCTATGCAAACGGGGATGCTCGATTTTAGTGGAACTGCACAAAAAGTCCAACTGGTTCAACATTAGGAGCATGCTTTTTCCAAACCTTTATATCCAATTGGTGGCACTATGAGCTGTTCATTAGGAAGGTACATGGTTTGGTACTATCTTGATACTCTTTTTGTACTGTCATTAGATAGTAATACTAGTGGTTTGCATGTGAATTTATTGGCAGGGTGGACCTACATTGGAGGTGCAGGACATGATTCAATGATTGGATGCTCAATTTCGGTTGTATCGATTTCACCTCTTCCATCACTGCGAACATGGTGTGGTATATGTTTACCAGCTGCTTGATATTTGTGCAGACAGAGATGTCTGCCCGTTGCTATTTGGCAAACAAACAAAGTGTCCGCAATTTTGGTTGAACTGCACAAAAGAATAGTATAGCCACTGCATGCAGTGCCATTTGAAAATAGACACATTGATTGGATAGTCACTTCATGGACTGCAGAAAAGTAGTACTGTACTATTTACTGGCCAACACTAGGTGTTTCATTGCTTTGTTCTGATTATACAATGGGCATCATTTTCCCTAAGTTAAAGTTTGTATTCTGAAAATAGTCTCGCGGTGTGATCGAGAGAAGACCAAATCATATTGCAGTGGATGTTCCTCCATCATGTGTGGTTCATTCTCATGGTTCCAGCTGTTGGTGAAACCACTTATGTTTGCAAGAGAATTGTAGACTTCACAAACAAATTTGTCTTTCAGTCTGTACTGAATGTTGGCCAAGAGAAGCATCCATGTTAGTAGGAAGAACAGATGTTTTTTCTAGATCTTTGCTTTTGGAGCTACATATTTGTATATGATCTGTGAATCATTGAGATGCATTAACATGTTGATCTTATGTATGGGAATCATATTAGTTAGTTTTAGTTGCGAGTCTTGCGACGCAAGATCCGAAGTGGCTGATCTTTGCTTTTGGAGCTACATATTTGTATATGATCTGTGAATCATTGAGATGTATTGACAGTTACTTATTTCTGTTCGCTCAGTGTTTACAAGTTACTGATCAATCACTAGCTAGCCTACAAATGTGCTCCTGGCAGTTTTATTTGCGATGCAAGATGCGAAGTGGCAGTTTTTTGAATAAAAATGCCTACCTCTGAAGAAACTGACAAGCTACACTATCGATCCTACACGGATAAAAATTCCTACCTCTGAAGAAACTGACAAGCTACACTATTGATCCTTCACGGATAAATAGCGGATCACGTACGTACTACCTCCTTTCCGGTTTGCAGGGCTCAATTCAAGAAATGACCTACTCGATCCTACACGAATAAATAGCGGATCACGCACGTACTAGTACCTCCTTTCCGGTTTGCAGGGCTTAATTCAAACCTCTCACCAACCAAGGTGCTCCCTCCGACCGGGTTTATTAGTCCCGTGAGCAAAGAAGCAAGACCAAGGCATGGCAATAATTAACGGCATGCAGAAGTTTAAGCCTAATTAATTCCAGCGATTTAAGTGGCTGCATGCATGCCCTCGGCTGCGACTCGTTGCATGCTTGCCCGGCGTATTGCTGCGGCGATTACGAGTGCCTGCATGCAGCCGGCCGTAATTAAGGCAGCTAATTGATGCGAAAAAAGATACGCTTTAATTGTTGCGGGCTTTTTAAATCCGTGAAATCATTATTGACAAGGAGGGAGATGATTCGAGTGCACTCGTTTGACCGCCATGCCGGCGTGCGACCCAGATGGGACGGGACGGCACAGTCATAATTTCAGTTTCCCTAGTTTTCCACGGCAAGCTGGCGCGCTAAGCCATTATGCATTGAATTCCGATGACCGTCGCGCTACCTCCCCCCTGTAAGTATTGTTTCCCGGCCTTCTCCGGTGCCACCGTGGCCCAACTCGCCATATCCTCATAAGCCCCAACCGGCCCGACGTCGCTCGCCACGTCCGCCATGCCCCCGCCCGTCCGCGGTAGGCGACGCCGGAGGCGGTCACCGCCGGAACTAGTGCTTGGTTTTTCACCGGAAGGCAGACGGAGGGAGGAGGAATTCTATCTGTCTTTAGATGGCAATGCACAGATCGAGGAGTTGTTGGAGCACGACCGTGTGGCGGAGGAGCAGGAGTTGTTGGAGCGCGACCGCCTGGTGGAGGAGCAGCATATCACCGATTTGCGCCGCCAGCGGGACATGGAGCAGCAGCGCCCCGACGCTCTGAGTCATGAGCAGAGCGCCCGCAACTGGGCCGACTACATGGAGGCCGGCGCTCGGCAAATAGCCCTGGAGGCTGTCGGGCACGCACGGGTTCGCGACGCCGATTTTTACTACCAGCTCGTCAAGTGGGTTTCCTGCTTGGAAGCCGAAGCTTCAGTGGACCACGCCGGCATGGAAAGGCCAACGCGCGCGAGCAACACGCTCTATCGCACCTCTGGCAAGTCCGAGGCGAGGCGCAGGACGCCGGTGCCGGCGTTTAGCATGTACCACAGATGGCGGCTGGCATTGTCTAGTTAGCTAAGAGTAAGTTAGTACTTGTCTAGTGGGAGTAGATAGTTAACTTGGCTATGATGGTTGTCAATGTGGAAGTTCAGTACTCTATATGTGGATCAGACCTGTTACTTTGCTCTAAATGTTGAACTTTCTGTTTGAACGTATGGAATGGGTTGTTATTTTTTTAAATGGGTTGTATTTGTCCTCCACGGGTTTAGAGGCTGACTTGTGGGCCTAGCAAGTTGACGCAGCGTACACAATCAGGAGATGATTATGCGTGGAGAGGATGACAATGAGGGACCCGCCAAGGTCATGGCGATAAACAAGCAAGTGCCTCCTTATTTCAAGCCAATAAAAAATGGCTCCTCCTAGTGGATTTCGACATCTGGGTCCCATGCAATTGTCAACGAGTCAATAAACAAGATAATTACTGTGAGCGGCTGACACCAGGGACCTAGCAGCTCGCCCATTTATTTTTGTTTTGGGTTAATTTGATAAATGCCTCCGAGAAATGTCACAGCAATTTCCAAACTTTGAAAAAAGCCATTTCATGCCATTTCTAGTGGAATTTTTCAAATTCTGGAGTGGCGTTTTTCAAAGTTTGCAAACTGCAGTGGCATTTTTCAAAGTTTGCAAAAATTGCAGTGGCATTTTTCAAAGTTTGGAAATTGCAGTGGTATTTTTGTGAATCGCCATAATTGGAGTGGCATTTATCTAATTTTTTTGAGACGGAAGCAGGGTGTCAACTGGGCTGTGCGGGACACTCTGGCCTGTCTAGACAGCCTTTCCTTTTATGTTTACCACAGACCAGCCCAGTAGTTTTTTTTTCTTTATGAAAATGGCTAGCCCAGTTTTTTTGTGATTTGTCAAGTAAGTCGCTTTACCATACCTGTTGGGCTGCAAATCTTTCAAGACGAGGAGAGCTTCATTCGGCTGGCCGAGAAAATGGTCTATCAGTAATGAGAAATGGATTGTACATTTTTAAAACACATCAAACCAGCAATTAGTTTCAAATATCTTTTTGTCATTTCGAGATTTTAAATTGCATTGATTTTTATGCGTGGACAATTTATTGAATTTTATATTGATATATATTTATTTTTAAAATCAGTCTAAATGTGACTCGAAATTTCGGGATTAAAAACAGTTCAGACCGCACCGACATATGCAAAATTTTGTATAATTTTTTAACCGTGGCCACAATATGGGCTGTAATGCTAACAAAAAGAATATGGGCTCCAAAAAAACCCGTAAGAATTAGCAAATGGGCTGTAAACTATTTGAAATAATGGCAGATGGGTTGTATGCTATTTCCCACAGATTTGAGGCTTTCGACAGATGGCCTGTATACTGTTGGATGTCCAATCAACGGCCGTCGTGCTTCTTCAATCTCTGCTCTTCCTGCTGCAGTCGCTCAAACAAGCGCCGGCGGGTCTACCTGCTCCCTCCTCCCCGCGGCCGGCTGTGCTACCGCGCAGGCCTCACCGCCCCACCGTACTTCCATCGCGGGCCTAGCCATCCCTCTACTCACCCACAGTCCCACACCTGCTATTATTCTCCGGCGACGGCAGACAAACCAGTAAACCCTCGTACAGTCGTACTCCCCTCCACGTGGGAAACAACTTCCGAGTCTTCCCTGCCTCTGTGTCGTTCCCTTCCTAGGCCTCGCCGTCGTCCATCGCCCTGGTGCTCTCGGCGTGGCGTGGTCAACGTGGTCAACGACCAACATGCATCTGAAGTGGACTGTACATGGAGAGACTGACAGCTGGGTCCACGGTCGCACGCAAGGAAATGCCTTCTTATTACGCACAAAATAATGATTCCTCCACCTGACATCTGGGACCCACCGAAAGGGCCTCTGTATTTCGTGAAAAAAAAACATTACCGCTGCTGACAGCTCGGACCCACCAGCTATATCTTCTTAGGAAGTGAAGAAGAATACGCCTGCTTGAGGCACGCAAGGAAGTGCCTCCTTATTACGCCCAAAAAAAGAATACTCCCCATACGATGTCCACTAAGTTGTGGGGCCTACTAAGTTGACAGGGACGAAGGGCTTTGTCAACTTAGTCAATATGCACGATTCTAGCTCGACTGACCGTACGATGTCCATCCAACGGCCGTAGTGCTTCTTCAACCTCTGGTATTCTTTCTCCAGCCGCCCAAAGAAGCGCCGGTCGTGCCGCTTCCTGCCTCCCGTGGCTGGCTGTCTTTGTCATGGAGGCCTCACCGCCCCCATACTACTCCCACCGCTGGCCAGGCCATCCCTCCACTCCACTCACCCACACCCCCTGTTATTCTGTGGCGACGGCAGCGCAGCCGAACCAGTGAACCCTCGTACTCCTCTCTGCGTGGGCATCCACTGCCGCGTCTTCCCCGACTCCGCGTCGTCCCCTTACTAGGCCTCACCGTCGTTCACCGCTGTGGTGCTCTCGGCGCGGCGTGGTCAATGTGCTCAATGACCGAATTCCATCGGAAGAATACTGTACGTGAAGAGGCTGACAGCTGGGTCCACGGCAGCCGCAAGGAAGTGCCTCCTTATTTCGCGGAAAATAATTATTCCTCCACCTGACAGCAGGGACCCACCGGACGGGCCACCAGTATTTCGTGAAAAAAAAACGTTTGCCCCTGACTGCTGGGACCCACCCGGCGGACCACCGTATTTCGTGAAAAAAACATTCCCCCTGCCTTCAGCTCGGACCCATCGGAAGTGCCTCCTTATTACGCACAAAAAATGAATACCCCCTTGCTAGCTGGGACCCACCTTGGTGGGAGGCTGACTTGTGGGCCTACTAAGTTGACGGGGACGGAGGGCTTTGTCAACTTAGTCAATATAAACGATTCTAGCTCCAGTGACCGTACGATGCCCATCCAACGGCCGTAGTGCTTCTTCAACCTCTGGTCTACTTGCTCCAGGCGCCCAAAGCAGCGCCGGTCGTGCCGCATGCTCCTGCTTCCCGTGGCCGGATGTGCTGCCGCGGAGGCCTCACCGCCCTACTATTCCCACGGCTGGCCAGCCTGCGGGCGACGGCAGCCTCACACCGCAGCCGAACTAGTGAACCTCGTACTCCTCTCTCCGCTGGCGGGCTTCCGCTGCCGCGTCTTCCCCGGCTCCGCGTCGTCCCCTTCCTAGGCCTCGCCGTCGTCCACCGCCCTGGTGCTCTCGACGCGGCGTGGTCAACGTGGTCAAGGAACGACTTCCATCGGACGTGGACTGTATGTGGAGAGGCTGACAGCTGGGTCCACGGCCGCAGCAAGGAAGTGCCTCCTTATTACGCGGAAAATAATTATTCCTCCACCTGACAGCAGGGACCCACCGGACGGGCCACCGTATTTCGCGAAAAAACGTTTCCCCCTGGACTGCTGGGACCCACCAGCTGCACCTTCGCACGCAAGGAAGTGCGTCCGGGCAAAAGAAACAATTCGCCCCCTGACTGCTAGGACCCACCAGCTACATCTTCGCACGCAAGAAGTGCGTCCGGGGAAAAAACGATTCGCCCCCTGACTGCTGGGACCCACCAGCTACATCTTCGCACGCAAGGAAGTGCATCCGGGCAAAAAAAAAACAAAACGATTCGCCCCCCTGACTGCTGGGACCCACCAGCTACATCTTCGCAGGCAAGGAAGTGCCTGACAGTCGGGACCCACCTGGTCGAAGCGTACGTAGCATTGTCATTCTGGTTGCGAACGTGTACGCACATACTGGTCGATGTAGAGGCGTGCACGTGTCGTAGTAGAGGCGCGCACGTGTCGATGTAGAGGCGCGCACGTAGCATGTACACGTATGTACAGCGGCGAGGGTGCAAGAAAGAAAATACGGCCACATACGTACATACGGGCAGGGTCTCGAACGCCTACTCGCGCATACCTACATGGCTGGGTTGGAACGGAGAAACAACACCGTCGTCGTGTCCATGGGGAGCCAACCGGCTGGGTCGGAACGGAATGCGTGGTCATGTTCATCGGGAGGGCTTGGACGGAACAGGCGATGGAAACGAGGCCTGGCGTACCGCACAACGGAGGAAACGAACCTCCTACGTTCGGAACGGGGTCCTGTTGATCGGGAGGGGTGTGGCGTACCGCAAAACGGAGGAAACGGACCTCCTACGGTCGAAACGGGGGTCCTGTTGATCGGGAGGGGTGTGGCATACCGCAAAACGGAGGAAACGGACCTCCTACGGTCAGCAGGGGGTCCTGTTGATCGGGAGGTGTGGCGACCGCAAAACGGACGAAACAGACTTGTGTTGGAGCGCCACGGTCGAAAGCAGGGGTCCTGTTCATCGGGAGGTGTGGCGTGCAAAAGCAGGACTCCACGGGATACTGTTCATCTCCACCGTCGACCTCCTCCAGCCTCCACGGGCTACCGTCGACCTCCTACAGCCTCCATGGGCTCCTGTTCATCCAGCCTCCACCGCGCGCTACTCCACCGGCTACTGTTCAACCACCCCTCCACGGGCGCCCCTCCACCGTCTACTGTTCATCCAGCCCTCCACACAACAGGGTCCTGTTCAACCACCCCTCCACGGCCACCCCTCCACCGTCTACTATTCATCCAGCTGAAAGGATCGATATGGTTGACTAGAGGGGGGTGGAATAGGCAACTAACAATTTTTAAGCTTTTCTTTACCAATTTAAACTTTGCAATAATATAGGTTGTCTAGATGTGCAACTATGTGAGCAACCTATATGATGCAATGACAACTAACACACAAGCAAGCAAGGATATAATACAAGAAGCTTGCAAAAGTAAAGGCACGAAATAACCAAGAGTGGAGCCGGTGGAGACGAGGATGTGTTACTGAAGTTCCTTCCTTTTAAGGGGAAGTACGTCTCCGTTAGAGCGGTGTGGAGGCACAATGCTCCCCAAGAAGCCACTAGGGCCACCGTATTCTCCTCATGCCCTCACACAATGCGAGATGCCGTGATTCCACTATTGGTGGCCTTGAAGGCGGTGACCGAACCTTTACAAGCAAGGTTGGGGCAATCTCCACAACAATTGGAGGCTCCCAACAACACCACGAAGCTTCACCACAATGGAGTATGGCTTCGGGGTGACCTCAACCGTCTAGGGTGCTCAAGCACCCAAGAGTAAGAAGATCCGCTAGGGATAAGAGAGGGAATCAAATTTCTCTTGGTTGAAGTGTAGATTGGGGCCTTCTGAACCAATCCTGAGCAAATCAACAAGTTTGATTGGCTAGGGAGAGAGATCGGGCGAAAATGGAGCTTGGAGCAACAATGGAGCTTTGGGGGAAAGAGGTGGGTCAACTTTGGGGAAGAAGACACCTATACAGAGCGGTACTACCGCTTTGGCAGGGCGGTACTACCGCTTATAAGCGGTACTACCGCTCCCTCCCAGCGGTACTGCCGCGCTGACGAGGGAAACATGGCCCTGTCCCCCGAGCGGTACTACCGCGGAAGTACAGGCGGTACTACCGCGGAAGTACAGGTGGTACTACCGCTTGGAGCGGTACTACCGCCCCTACTGCCGCAACTAGTACCGTAAAACCCGACACGAGAAATAACAGTCGAGAATCAAGGAGGTAGTAGCCCGGAACCACTGCGGTACTACGGCCGAAGCTCACAAGCGGTACTACCGCTCAGGAAGCGGTACTACTGCTCGGGGAGCGGTACTACCGCTGATTTAGCTTCGCGGTACTATCATTGAGGACCGCGGTACTACCGCTGGGACAGAACAGGTAGGCACATATTAAGGAAAGATAGCTCCAATGAAGTGGGAAAAAGCAACAGGTGTGATAGGGATGTGTACGTGTTGATTCCACCCTAGCCTAACCAAAGCGGATCCCCTCTTGATAGTACGGTGACTCCTACGAAACTAGACCACCAAAGATAGAAACGAAGGAGCTACACCGTCTTGAATAAAACACCGAGGGGAAGTAATCGTCTCGTGCCAAAGGATGAATCTCTGAAAGAACTCAACGCACACGATTAGTCCGCAAAAGCTTTGTCATCAATCACCAAAACATCTTGGGGATAAATATGCCCTTACAATCTCCCCCTTTTTGGCGGATTGATGACAATACGGGATGTGCACAAACATGAAAGATATAGGATCGGTGCAAAGCCCCACCGTCCTAAAATGTAGAAGGGCTCCCCCTGGATGTGTGCTGTCTAGATAAGTGCTTTGTACTGCACGGCACAGATACCAGGATCAACGCTCCCCCTACATTTTAGAGACCAACTACCTAAGCATGATATATAAGAGCAATACAGATAACAGGATAAGCATGCAACTCATAAGCTAGATAGACATAGATAAAGATATTCGAAAGATAAGGTAGCATATGTCTCACACCATATGACTAGAACTTAGGTCTCACTGACACAAACCAGGCACAAACCAAACCAGGAAAACGCGAGAAAGCACAAACGACGCGAGGAAACACAAACGACGCGAGGAAACACAAATCCCTAAACTCTCTCCCCCTTTGGCATCGAGACACCAAAAAGGAGAGGGAGTGTGGCTACAGCTCCAGGTGAGAGCAAGAGAATCAGATCTCAGTGGGAATGTCTGCGCCACCATCGTCGGTCGGGAAGTGCTCGGCATCAGAATCGGTCCATGGGCAGTGCTGCTGAATCCACTCCTCCTCCTCAGTAAGCTGGTCCTCAGATCCACTATTAACTGTGGCACCCAACTGGCGCATGAGCTCCTTGTGACGATGACGGGCCTTCTTCTCACCCACATGAGTCATGTACTGACCGTGAGCCTCCATACAAAACAACTTCTTCATCTTGAGATTGAGATTCTTTGCCCAAGAGGGCTCTGCCGTAGAAGGCACATAGTCATCATCATCCTCAGCCTCAGTCTCAGCCTCCTCCTCGGTCTCCATGGCAGTGGCAGACGAAGGAACTCCAGATTTAGGGACCTGAGAGCCCCAGCTTTCCTTCTTCCTCAGACGCTTGATGTCATGAGAAACCAACTCCCCGGTCTCTAGCATCACCTTGGGATAGACACGACCCCAGGCCTTCTCAATAAGCAGCATGATGAACGGGCCATAAATCGGGAACTTGCGCTCGGAGATAGCAGATAACAGCTCAAACCACATAACATGAGAAATATCCAGGGACTCTCTGGTGTTTTGTTCCTTCTCATGCTGGCAGAAGAGAAGCATGTCCACGAGATAAGAGTGAACCATATCCAGATTCCCGATGCGAGGGAAAAGAGTCTCACGGAAGACACGGTGAAGAATGTCCAGAAAGGCAGGAAGCTCATATGTTTCCTTCTTCGTCTCAGGGTTGACCTTCAAAGTGCAGTAGGGCCATAGAGCTTGCTTGTGAGTGGTGGAGTTGTTGCGGTGTGGACGAAAGCCGACAGGAGACTCAATCCCTCGATCTTCCACCACAATCAAATTCATGAACGCCTTCCACTTGACTGAAAGCAACTTGCCATTGGTAATCCAAGTCAGTGTCCTGTCCTCATCAGTCCCGAGATGAACCGTGGCGTAGAATTGGGCCATAATATCAACATCATAATCTTTGTTGAATTGCATGACACCAAGAATGTTCAGCTAAGTGCACAGCTGAAGAGCTTCACCAAAATAATCAGGATCCTTCTCCATATGGTCGGTGTCGATGGAGTGCACGTTAACATAGAGGTTCTTCTTGGCCTTGAGAACATCAAAGAAGATGGCAAACTGAAACCTGTTCCAGAATGTACGGTTGACCATAGTGGGATCTTGGTCTACCTCATAGGGGTTGCGGCGACGTCGTGCCCAGAACTCCTTGGCTGGCATTTCTGGCACAGTTTTGCCTGGCTTCGGCTTGACACCAGGCGTCTTCTGGAGTTGGGGTGGAGGAGCAGCACTTGAGGAACCTCCTGCAGATTGGGGTGGAGGAGCAGCACTTGAGGAACCTCCTGCAGACTCAGTTGTACGGTACCGCTTGGACGGACCGGGGTTGACACGCCGAGCCTGATGCTCAGGAAGCTTATCACCTGGAACCACACACACACGAACATGAAAACAACCAAAAAGAACGAGCATAAGCCACCAAACAAAACTAAAACGGATCACTGATTAGTAGAAGTATGGTGGAAACTGGTAGAGGGCGGTAGTACCGCGACCTGAGAGTGGTAGTACCGCTCCAAGCGGTAGTACCGCTCCAGGGGGAGCGGTAGTACCGCTCCAGGGGGAGCGGTAGTACCGCTTGAGACGGGAAACGGCAGTTTCCTACTGCCGTGGTCAGATCCGCACTCTGATCCTACCAAATTCAAAATACTCCTACCAAACACCAATCCAAACTGCCTAGAAGCCTTCTCCATCCTACTCAAGCCTAGATTTGGCCAAAAATCTAGAGATGCAACTACTATTGCCCTTAGGATGCTAGATTGGAAATCTAGACAAGAAGAAAGAGGGAACAGAGGCAATACCGGCATCCATGGCAAGAGGACAAGGTAGGGATCGACTCCACCGAAGGGAATGGAGAGGAGCACCCCGGAGAGGGAGATCCGCCGAGCCCTCTCAGCGCGATTCTTTGGAGAGACGAGCAGGGTCGTGGGGGCGAGCGAATGGGTATGGGGGAGAAGAAAACTCCCCCTGCCCCCGCCTCGCAGCGGTAGTACCGTGCTGGTGGGCGGTAGTACCGCTTAGAGCGGTAGTAGCACGCACCACCAGCGGTAGTACCGCTCAGCAACCACAGGCCTCTAAAGACACGGCTTAAGCTCAAAGAGAACAGAAAAACTCAGCCAAGAGAAAGGAAGAACCAACAAGGCTACAAACACACAAACAACGGACCAGAACACACCTCTTCAAGAGAGGGTGGTGGCCAAGGCCACCTATGTTTGAGTCAAGAGGTATGGCGTCGCGAAGATTTTAACCTTGGACCCATGACCAAAACTCGTCCTTGAAGCACTAGTACCATAAAAATATGGTTAAAGTGAAAGACTAGATCAATTTATGCATAATGGGGGGAGGGAGAGTTCATTGAGAGAACAACACTCCCCCTATGTCCATGCCTACACCTAAACTAGACACCAAGTTGAGTGAGGTGAGGTGTGCAAGGGTTCAAGTCACATTGCTCGAATCAATGATATTTAGCTCATGCCTTAACTCACGAAATCTTGCTTCATCCAAGGGCTTCGTGAAAATATCAGCAAGGTTATCATGAGTGTTGACATACTTGAGCTCGATCTTCCCTCGCCTAATGTGATCCCGGATGAAATGATACCAAATCTCAATATGCTTCGTCTTGAAGTGTTGCACCGGGTTGAGAGAAATCTTGATGGCACTTTCGTTGTCACACCAAAGAGGCACTTTGTCACAAATGACACCGTATGCCTTTAAAGTTTGCCTCATCCATAAGAGTTGTACACAACAACTACCGGCCGCCACATATTCAGCTTCGGTGGACGAGAGAGACACACAACTTTGCTTCTTGGAAGACCAACTCACCAAAGAGCACCCAAGAAACTGGCACCCTCCGGAAGTGGACTTCCTATCCACTTTGTCTCCCGCACAATCAGAATCTGTAAATCCTTCAAGCTTGAAGTTTGCCCCTCTTGGGTACCATAAGCCAAAGTTTGGGGTATGAGCCAAATATCAAAACATTCGCTTGACAGCCACATAGTGACTTTCCTTCGGTGCGGCTTGAAACCATGCACACATCCCCACACTCAACATGATATCCGGTCTAGATGCACAAAGGTAAAGCAAGGAGCCAATCATGAAGCGATATACCTTTTGATCCACCGCTTTACCATTGGGATCAATGTCAAGTTGGCATTTGGTGGGCATTGGTGTAGTAGCCGCTTGACATCACTTAGCTTGAATCTTTTTAGCATGTCTTGAGTGTATTTGGCTTGGCTGATGAAGGTTCCTTCTCTTCTTTGTTTGATATCAAAACCAAGGAAGAACTTCAACTCTCCCATCAAAGACATCTTGAACTTGGAGGTCATGAGAGCGACAAATTCCTCATTGAAAGCTTTGTTAGGAGAACGAAAGATAATATCATCAACATATAGTTGGCATACAAACAACTCCCCTTTGACCTTCTTAGTAAAAAGAGTGGGATCGATTAGCCCCACCTCAAATCCACGATCTTGTAACAACTTGGTAAGGTGGTCATACCACGCACGTGGGGCTTGTTTGACATAGATCAACTCATTAATAGGACCATTAAGAAAAGCACTTTTCACATCCATTTGTTGCAACTTAAAGTTGTGATGGGAAGCATAAGCAATCAACAAACATATGGATTCAAGACGAGCAACGGGAGCAAAGGTTTCACCGTAGTCGATACCCTCGACTTGGGAGTAGCCTTGTGCTACCAATCTTGCATTGTTGCGAACGATGTTCCCATGAGCATCTTGCTTGTTCTTGAAGATCCACTTGGTTCCAATGACGTTGTGGTTCCCCGATGGCCTTGGCACCAATCTCCACACCTTGTTGTACTCGATGTTGTTGAGTTCTTCATGCATGGCATTGAGCCAATTCGAGTCTTCGAGCGCCTCATAGACCTTTTGGGGTTCAACACAACAGACAAACGCGTGATGGTCACAAAAGTTTACCAATTGTCTACGAGTGCTTACCCCTTTTCTTAGGCTTCCAACCACATTCTCCATGAGATGGCCTTTGGTGGTGAGTTTGGACGCAATCTTGGCGGCACGACGCTCTAATTCCTCCTCGGATGTGAGATGAGGAGGGGTCACTTGATCATCTTGAGCTCCATCTTGAACATGTTCTTGATCTTGAGCATGCTCGGGAGAGAGAACTTGACCTTGGGCATCATTTGGTGTGTCACCATGGTCTTGAGCATGATCTTGCCCTTGGTCTTGTTCATGAGGTTGAGGGCCTTCACTTTGTTCTTGAGCGTCACGGGCCTTGGGTTGGTGATGGCTCCACTTGAGTGGAACATTGTCCTTCTCCTTGACCACAAGGGGTTCCTCAACGGGTAGGATAAAACCAACACCCATTCTTCTTATGGCTTGAGGAGGAATTTCATCACCTACATCACAAGTGCCACTTTGCTCCACTTGGGAGCCGTTATTCTCATCAAACTCCACGTTACACGTCTCCTCATTAAGTCCCGTGGATTTATTGAGGACACGGTAAGCATGAGAGTTTGTAGCATAACCAACAAATATGCCCTCATGAGCTCTAGCTTCAAATTTAGACAAACGAACACCTTTCTTGAGAATGAAACACTTACACCCGAACACCGGAAGTACTTGAGATTGGGCTTGTTGCGGTGAGTATCTCATAAGGAGTCTTGTTCAAGCCTTTGCGGAGATAGAGCCGATTGGATGCATGACATGCGGTGTTGATGGCTTCGGCCCAAAAGTTGTATGGAGACTTGAATTCCGCCATCATGGTCCTTGCCGCATCCATCAATGTCCGGTTCTTCCTCTCCGCGACACAGTTTTGTTGAGGGGTATATGGTGCAGAATATTGATGATTGATCCCCTCATCACTAAGAAACTCATCCAAGGAGTAGTTCTTGAACTCGGTGTCGTTGTCACTTCTTATTGTCAAGATCTTTGCATTATGTTGACGTTGAGCTTCATTTGCAAAGTCGATGACGGTTTGTTGAGTCTCACTATTCCTCTTGAAGAAGTATACCCAAGTGTATCTTGAATAGTCATCCACAATCACCAAGCAATACTTTCTACCTCCAAGACTATCAAATGATGGAGGCCCAAAGAGATCCATGTGAAGGAGCTCCAAGGGTCTCTTCGAGTAGATGATGGTCGTGGTAGGATGAGCCTTCTCATGAAGCTTTCCTTCAATCCAAGCACCGCAAGCACGATCTTTGGCAAAACTAACATTTGTTAGTCCACGGACATGGTCCCCCTTGAGAAGACTTTGCAAAGATCTCATATTAACGTGGGCCAAACGGCGATGCCAAAGCCATCCCACGTCAACTTTAGCCATTGGGCATGTCGCGGTCTTAGTGGGTCGCTCCGAAAAGTTAATCACATAGAGACCGTTCTCGACATGCCCAACAAAGGCTACTTTAAGAGTCTTGCTCCACAAGAGGTCCACGGTATCAATGTCAAAGAACGTAGCAAAACCCATGAGTGCAAGTTGACGAACGGAAAGCAAATTGTATGCAAGGGACTCAACAAGCATGACTTTCTCGATCGTTAGATCATGAGAAATCACAACCTTGCCAAGACCCAATACCTTAGAATATGAGGCATCACCCCACTCAACATTGGTGGGCATAGATGGAACCTTTTGCACGTCCACCACCAAGTCCTTGCTTCCGGTCATATGATTTGTAGCTCCACTATCGAGCAGCCATGATCCCCCACCAGAAGCAAACTCCTACACACGATCTATGCTTGGTTTTAGGTACCCATTTTGTAATGGGTCCTTTGATGTTAGTAACAAGGGTCTTAGGAACCCAAATAGACCAATCAATGTATTCATGAGGAGAACCAACAAATTTGGCATAAACATGCCCATCACTAGCGCAGCATAACACATAAGAAGGGTTAAAGTCATGGCTATGTTGGGAGGGTGGCGTTGCCCTTCTTGGCATTGCCACCCTTTGCATGGTTCTTCTTCTTCTTGGAAGCACCCTCTCCCTCCCTCACAAAAGATTGCTTGAGAGGAGGAGGTTGCTTGGTCTTGTCATTCTTCTTCTTGTTCTTGGGCTTGGGTGCGAACCCAATCCCCTCCTTGGCCACAACTTCCTTTTGATTACTCAAAAGGTTGTTAAGGTTCTTCTCACCTTGTATGCATGTGACAAGGCCTTTTTCAAGTTTCTCCTTCAACTTAGCATTCTCCTCAACAAGATGCACATTCTCACAACAAGGGTTAGTAGCATTTACATTATCAATCAATACCATATGAGGAAAGGTGGCTTTCTCCTTGGTTAGCTTCACTTGGAGTTGATCATGAGACTCTTTGAGACTAGCATGAGCACCCTTCAAGACTTTGTGAGCCTTGTCGAGAATGTCAAACTCCTCGTTGAGTCTAGCAAGATCAACTCCAAGTTTTGCCTTCTCGGAGCTTAGCACATGAGACACAACAAGAGCATGATCAAGATCTTTCTTTAATTTAGCATGATCATCGTTGTATGACTCCTCAAGAGCCAAACGAAGACCACGCTCTTCCTCAAGAGCATTGGAAAGATCCGAAATCTCATCGGCATAGTCACGACTATGCCCTTCCATCTTAGAGATGGTTTCTTCATGAGCCTCGATCATGTCATTGGCTTCACCAAGTTGTTCCAAGAGAGCAACGAAGTGCTTCTTGGATTTGCCCTTGAGTTTACCCATAAAGGTCTCAAACTCATTATCCTCCACATTAGTCCCCTCATGTTCATCAATGCAATCCGTCAAAGAAGAATGATTGATGATGGTAGTTTTGATGTTGGGGGTTACCTTGTTGGTGGCTTTAGCCATGAGGCACTTGGCGGTGATGTTTTCATTAGGTGAGTCGAAGAGAGACACCCGAGGAGTCGTCGCAATGGCAACAGAGGCCATGGAAACTGACTCACCATCTTCACCATCATCATCATCCTCATTGTACTCTTCTTGAACCACCAGAGCTTTGTGAGGAGCCTTCTTGGTGAAGTTGCTCTTCTTGGGGAAAGACTTGGCCTTGTCCTTACGGATGAGCTTGCCACCATTGTCTTCCCTCTTCTCATATGGGCACTCCGCAACAAAGTGACTCACATTGCCACAATTGAAGCAAGTCCTCACTCATTGCTTGCCCTTTGCGCCACTTGAGTTTCTCTTGTTGAAGTTGGGCCTTGAGTTCTTCTTGCTCCAAAATTGCCTTGAAGCAAGGGCCATGTGTTCATGATAGTCATACATTATCTTGAGGTTGCTCTCTTCTTCTTCCTCCTCTCCTTCCTCTTCGACACAAACCTTGGCCTTCAAAGCGAGGTTGGGATTCTTTGCTCTTTGGGAGCGAAGCACCGCATTGTCGGCGGTCTTGTCCAATATGCTCATAGCCACAAACTCATCCAACACATCACTTGAGGACAGGGGTGTGGAAGTCCGGCCTTTGACGGATGTGAAGGACATGGCTTTGTGGTAGGGCATCATTGCCTTGAGGAATTTGCGCTTGATTCAGTTGTCATCCGTGTCCTTACTTCCATGATCCCGGAGGGAGACCGCGAGCTTGGTAACTCTCCGATAGAGCTCACGAGGTTCTTCATCTTCTTTCATTGCAAACTCATCGGCTTCATCTTGCACCACTTCATAGTTGGAACGTTGAATGCTTGCGCTTCCTTGATAAAGGGAAACCACCTTGTGCCAAGCATCTTTGGCAAGGGAGTAGGGCCGGAGATGAGGGAGGTCTTCGGGAAGGATTTCTTCTTGGATGATGAAGGGAGCATTCTCATTGAATTGATGGTCCACGACTTCTCTAGGAGAGAAGTTGCTCGGGTCATGCGGATAGAAACCTTCTTCAATGATTCTCCAAAGGTTAGTGTTCACATGATTTAAATGACGCTTAAAACGATAAACCCAAGAATCAAAATCCTCCTTTTTATCAATCTTAGGAGGTGGACCGGCATGATTCAAATGAGTAGAAGGAATCGGTCCACCATAAACGGAAGGAGGTTGCACATGGGCGAAGATGCCGGTGCCATTCTTACCACTAGACGATGGGGCCACTACTAGAAAAACGGCTATAGGTAATATCACTGTTAGTGGCGCACCAGAGATGTGGTGCGCCACTACTATATAGCAGTGGCGCACCGCAAACAGGTGCTCCACTAATAGTGACATTACTTGTGGCGCACCAGGTGTGGGGTGCGCCACTACTATTTTTGAACAGTAACCAGCCATGCCCAGGCTTACCAGTGGCGCACCAGGACAAGGTGCGCCACTACTATTCCTGATAGTAGTGGCGCACCTTGCCCGGGTGCGCCACAACAATTTTTTTTTAAATTAGCCAGCCATGCCCAGGATTACCAGTGGCGCACCAGGCCGGGGGGGGGCACTACAATATTTTATAGTAGTGGCGCACGTTTCCCGGGTGCGCCACTGGTAAACTGGCGTGGTAATCCAAAAAAACATAGCAGTGGCGCACCCCTTCACTGGTGCGCCACTAGTATTCCTGGCTACTAGTGGCGTACTAGTGAAGGGGTGCGCCACTGGTAACCTGGGAGCGATAGCTATAATTAGGCAGCCACACCTACCACACACTCACTTTCCCCCTCCACCAAAACAGATTTGGTCTTCTTGCTCCTCCTCCTCACCTCATTTGCACCATAGATTCACCCAAATTAAGTGGTTAAATTTCCTTTTTTGATAGGTAAGTAAGGGAAAGCTTTCTTTATGTTCTAGATCTACTTTTCTCTCCGTCTCCAACAACGTACACACTTTTTATGGCCTAGAGATCTACGTATGTTTGTGGTGTTGCATATGTTTGTGTTTGCAGGTACGGTATTTGAAATGCGATAGTTGCCAATATTTTGCTGGAATGTTGATTCATTTCCGTTTGGCAAGAATTTGGCACTATATGCATTCTTTTTGGTCCTATTTTTAGGCAAAGTCATGCCAAATTTTTTTGTTCTAAAATATCATTTTGCTCTACCCTTGACGACCATATGGTCCGCACGATGACCGAAGGCATCGTAAATAGGTTTTGAGCTCATGAAGGCCGAGATGCTTCAAAAGAGCGAGGCGGAGATAAGATGTCCGTGTCGAAGATGCAAGTGAAGAGCCTTATTGCGGACCCGATTCGGGCAGGTGCGGGACCACTTGCTCTTGCGTGGTTTCATGGATGGCTATTGGTGGCAAGGTGATGAAGATGACTATGAAGTCATCCATGGGGGCGAGCAGCGAAAAAAGGAAGGGCAGCAAGACAATAGCGGCGAGGCGGGCGAGAAGGCGAAGAATCTCGAGGACATGATCACGAAGTAGATGCGAGGACCACGGTCATCATGTAGAAGATGCCGGACATGATGATGAGGAAGATCAAGGCGAAGGGCATGATCATGAAGATGAAGATCTTGGGAGCGACTGACGATGGACCATCGATGGGCTGGGTGCATGACCCTCATATTCAAGAGCTGCTTCATAGCACGGGTAACGCAAGAGCTGCCGCCCGAGAGAAAGCCAAGCTGGATCAGCTGGAGACAGACGCGGTTACTCCATTGTATGAAGGATGCAGGCCGAGGATACCCGCTTTGAAAGTAACGCTCATGGCTCACGGAGATGAAGGTAAAACACAAAATAGCGGACGCGTGCTTCGGCGAGAACATGTCATTACGCACGAACGTCTTCGAAGGGGAACAAGTGCCCGACCAGTTTGGAGGAGGCGAAGAAAATCGTGTGTCCTCTGGATTTACCGCACGTGAAATACCATGTCTGCATGAACAATTGCATCATTTATCGGGCGAAACGCGGAGTCTACCATATGTCCGGTGTGCTTGGCGTCACTCGATACAAGAAGAGGAAGAAAGCTCCTCGAAAAGTGGTGTGGTACTTTCCGATCACTCCTCGTCTGCAGCGGTATTTCGCGGATCCTAAGGTAGCAAAGCTCCTGCGTTGCACGCGGATAGGGAGGAGAAGAAGCGAGAAGATGGCGCAAATGATCCGGAGATAGATAAAAAGACAAGATGCTGAGTCACCCTAAGGATGCGAGCGGTGGCAAGCGTTGAATTTTGAATACCCAGAATTTGGGAAGGATCCAAGGAACATCGTGCTCGGCGCGAGCACCGATGGAGTCAATCCGTTTGGCAGCGAGAGAAGCACACATAGCACCTGGCCTGTGTTTGTGTGGATGTACAACCTTCCCCCTGGTTGTGCATGAAGAGGAAGTACATTCACATGAGTATGCTAATTGAAGGGCGAAACAACCAGGGAGCGACATCAATCATGTCTGGGGCTGCTGAAGGAGGAGCTAGACACGCTGTGGAAAACGCCACCAATACGTGGACGCCGCAGAGAAAGAATATTTCCCTATGAGAGCCGCACTTTGCTCACGACGGTGCACGACTATCTCGATTCACGGATATCTCATGGGCAGGTAGTCCATGGATTTTACGGATGCGTCACGGTGCATGGATGACTGGCGTATCGCCAGCTAGATAGAGATCCGGGTCTTGAAAACCGTGTTCATGGGACATCGAAGGTGGCTTAGCGGCGATGGCGCATGGAGAAAGCGCAAGGATCTGTTCGATGGTGAAACCGAACCCGAAGACCCCCAATGCACGAGGAGCGGCGAGGAAATAGACGAGCTGTTGAAAAATTGGAAAGAGTGCCCACCGTCGGGAAAGAAGCGAAAGGCGCGAGCAGCTGCTGAAGGTATGGAAAACGAGGTCTGTTTTACGGGACTTGCCGTCTTGGAAGATCCTCCGTGTGCCTCACAGCCTTGATGTCATGCATATCACGAAGAGCGTGTGCGAGAGTCTGCTTGGTACCTGCTCAACATGCGAGAGAGGACCAAAGATGGGCGAAAGCAAGGGCAGACTTGCAAAAAATGGGCATCGGGGAGGAGCTCTGGCGCCCTAATGATGATGATGATGATGATGATGATGATGAGGCGAAGGACACGGAAAGTCATCGCCAAAGGCAAAAGGCCAAGAAGATCGAATATGACTACCCTCCGCGTGCTTCACTCTAAGTCGAGAAGGAGATCGAGCAGTTTTCACCTGCCTCGTAGGAGTAAAACTTCCTTCTGATTCTGTGGGGAAGATAAGCGAGATACCTAGACTCAGCCAAGCAAAAGTTCAAGCGGGATGAAGTCTCACGGTATCACGCGTCTTGATGGCGCAGATACTTCCGGTTGCAATCCGGTGGGATCATGGGCCAGCGCCGCGTCCGTGACACGCTATTTGGCCTATGCAACTTTTTCGACGTCATCTCTCGGAAGTCGGTTGGCGTGAGGCAACTCGAAGGCTACTGAGGAAGAGATCGTGGTGATACTATGCGAGCTTGAGATGTACTTCCGCCCGCATTCTTGACGTTATGGTGCATCTGCTGGTCCATATAGTGGAGGATATCATCCAACTTCGGGCAGCGTTCCTGCACAGCATGATGCCGTTCGAAAGGATGAATGGTGTCATCAAAGGATACGTTAGCAACATGTCACGTCGAGAGGAAGCATAGCGGGGCTTTTCGACCCGAAGAGTGCATCTCGTCTTGCACGAATTATCTAGGCATCGAGAACCCGTTGGTCTGCCCGTCAGCGAGCACCTCGGCGGGCTCGCTGGATGGGGTCACCGCGAGGGTCGCCGCGAAATGCATGTCGACTTCATGGGTCGACTCGCCCGACTTTGAAAGAGCAAACCTAGTCGGCGCTACAACACATAGACGTGGTCGATCCTTGGGTGGTAGAGCACAAAATCTTTATTGAGAAGGCGTTACAATGACCGAGGCCAACAGCGGAGGGCGGAGAGGAGCTATAATCAAAGAGCATAACTCATGTTTCACGCGTTGGTTCAAGGAGAAGCTTCTGCCGTACCCTTTACATGAGGATTCTTCGCGGAAGAAAAACTCATATTCGCCTTATCACAGCGCCGAGCACAACCTGATGACCTATGAGGCGTCACGATATCCATGACTACACATTCTACACCGAGGAAAAGGACATGAAGGCGATTATCGAACTCCGGGGTAGCGATGGAATCCTACACGGTAACGACAAGGACAGATACTACGGAAGGATCGAGGAGATCTGGGAGCTGAGCTCTGTTGGAGAGAAGGTCCGATGTTCCGTGTCGGATGGGCCAAGAGCGTCCTAAAAGAAGACCGGTATTTCACCACCATGGTTATACGAAGCCAAATCCAAGACCATGAGCATAAGCGTCACCGTGAAAAATGAGCCATGGGTACTGGCTTCCAAAGTGGACCAATGCTTCTTCATTACCGACCACCAAAGCCCGGTCGTGTTGTCGTGAGGAGAGGCAAAGGAACATCATCGGAATGGATGGAGTCGCCAATGAGCAAGACTTTGACAAATCTGGCGACCGAAGATGGAAGATGACGACGACGATGAAGTACCATACACCACAAGAAGAAGCAGGACCACCCTACCTAAGGGACGTCCGTTCAAGAGAAGATCAATTCAAGGGGTTCCGGGGCTAAATTATTCAACCGCGAGGAAGAAGGGCAAGAAGATTGTGAAAAGATAGCTAAGATTGAATCACGGCGTGTCGACGGCGTGTGTGTGTGTGTCGTGGCAAGCTCAATTATTACATGCAACTAAATTATTACATGTATCACTTGATTTCAACCATTATTAAAGATCTTTTAAACATTATATTACTTTACATGCAAACTCAATCTTAATTTGACGATTTGTTATTTCATGTCAATCTTTGATGACTGTTATTTCATCTCACTTGATTTCAACCATGCCATAGCATTGTAAATGATTCTATATTGTGATTGAGTAAAGGAGATGCATTGTAAAAAAATTATCGCCCTACTTTTAGGAATGGAGGGAGTATTAAAATTGCCATGTGTTTATTTTAAAGTGTTTGGATGTTTATCATAAGGTTAAAATAAAATTTTAAAAATATGCAAAAGTGGGGTTGCCGGGATTCGCACTGGGTGGTTACATCCCATAACCAACGCGCCAACCACTAGGCCATGTGTGTGGTTCTGTCCATAACCACACACACAATTCTTATGACTTTGATATTGAGCTGTTTATGGCGCATGTCCCTGGTGCGCCATTGATATCGATCTGTTATGGCGCATGTCCCTGGTCCGCCATTGCTAGCTGGCCCTCCCCACCTTTCTCTTCTCCCCGCCTCCCTCTCCTCCCCTGCTTTCTCTTCTCCCTTTTAAATCCCCCTCCCGCCCGCCCGCCCCACCGCGCCGCCTCCGCCCTCTCCCCCACCGCGCCCTTGCACTCCGCCCTCGCCCTCTCTCCTTCCCAGCGTCTGCCGGCACAGACCATGGTCCCCGACCTCCTCAAGCGCCCTCCTCGCGACCTCATCCGGCCGCTTCTTCCCATCTGGGCGCCCTCCTCCGGCGACCTCCTCCGGCGCCCTCTTCCGGCGACCTCCTCGGCGCCCTCCTCCGACGACCTCCTCGGCGCCCTCCTTCGACAGCGTCCTCCGGCGCCCTCCTCGGCGACCTCCTCCAACGCCCTCCTCGGCGACCTCCTCCGACGCCCTCCTCGTGAGTTCCCTTCCTCTCCCTCTCTCTTTCTCTAATCTAACTTCTCTCTGCTGCCAGCTCTCTGTCAATTCGAGGGTTCCTGTTCTAGGGTTCATACCTTTTGATGATGCTCTGGTTCAATTGGGTACTAGCTTAGGGTTCCTAGGGTGTTAATCTAGCTTCTACTTCATTCTAGGGTTCAATTTAATTACTTGTTCGAGCTAATCATCTCTGTCTCAAAATTTATACGAACCTAAAGTTCAGTTTAAATGGAACATAAAGTGTTAAGTGGTTCTTGCCAGTTGTTCTAATTTAATTACTACCTGTTTCTCTTCACCTCCATTTTACGCTTTCAGTTCAGACTTCCAGAGCTGGGTAATGGCGAGGTTTCTGCAACCTTTGCTTCACCATCAGCTTATGGTGGAAGTTGAGGCCCGACAATGACAACGCATGCAATGTGCACTTTCGTGGTTTGGCTTTCGGGCTACCGGCATGACATTGCACATAGAGTGAAACAAAAAGAGCATGACCCAAGTTATTAGTGAGTTTAGAACATAGACATATTAAAGCTTGCAGCTCACTACATGTTCGTATAAAAATCCTGGAAAGAACCAAAAGGCACAACGCCGTGCTAAGTGTTCACTTGCCGGGCTGATTGTCGAACTTGATGCAAAACCTCATCTCCATTTCCCGGTCGATTGCAAATGTAATCTTTGACCTATCATGAATTGCCTACAATCTTATGTAATACTTTTTCTCTCTTGGATATTTCCATGTTGGTTATGAGTGTCTGATCAATTGGTCCTGATTGAGATTAATACTCTTATAAACATTTGTATTGATGCCAAATTGTTGTCGTGTTTCCCCTTTTCTCTTAGGAACCGGAGGCGTATAGATAGGAACAAGTAAAATAAAAGCAGGTCATCATGCGCCGATGGTTTTGTTGCGATCGGTTTCATGCTTCATATCGTGAACATGAACATGAATTTCCTTCAAGCCAGGATGAGAACAGCAAAGAGCCAATATTTACTACGTACATACCTCTGAAAGCAGTACCCTAACAATAAGTATTATCTTGGTAGAATTTCCTACTGATTGTCAACTTAGTGAACTATACACATCTTGATAGTCATATTTTACGAGAAGAATTGCTACTGTTTTATCAAAATTCTAGTCAAACCAGTGAGCTATTAGAAGGAAATATACCTTTGCAATACTACTTGGTAGGTTTATACTACTGTTGTATTTTCTTTAAATGCAGTTATGCTGTTGGTCCTGTTACACTCTTGTAGGTATATAAGCACTAGTTATATGGCTCTTGCCATGTTCCTATACAGGTTCTTATACTACTTTACTTAAATTATTATCATGGTTACGAAAGTACACTTGTTCAAGATTGGACAATAGACTTGCTGCTCTGTTATTATACAGATTCAAACATAGTTTCTGTTCACCAAAAGAGTGATGGGCTTGCTGCTCTGTTGTGCCTATATGTAGGCCTTTTTGTCCATATGAAAGCAGAGGACCATATGGTCTGTGGCCTTTTCATCCATATGAAAGTAGAGGCACATTGTGGTGCTAGTTTCTTGGGTTTTGTCTCCGACCATCGTGTCGTGATGATTTTTGAGGTACCCGAGAGGCCCTTGAGTTTGCGGAATGTCGATTAACTTCCGTTAAAGCAAGTTCGGTACTCCATATGTCCTATTTTCAGCAAAGGTCATGCTGAAATTTTCCGTGAATTTTAGCATGACTTTGCTAAAAATAGGACATATGGGTACTTATGACTAATGCATGGGCAGGTATCTTAGTACTTAATTAAGTAGGATCAAGAATTAAGTAGGACTAGTTACGAATAGCTTCTATCAACGGCACTCTAAATGATAAAACCGTAGCTTTTAGGATGCCTCGGTGTCGACAAACCCTAAGTGATGAGACCATGATAATTCCTCACAAACCCTAAATGATGAGATCTTGTTCCTTGACAATAACCAACTTTTGACCAAACTTTTTTCCTATTTAGAGCGAACATGGCCGACAACGATGAGGCCGGCGGTTCAGCGGCAAGCCATTCAGGAGCTGTCCCGGAGATGGAGGAATACCCTCACCGCTATGAGGACGCGCGGAAGACACCGATCCCGACTACACAACCCCTAGTGGCGTCGGGGATGACACCACCGATGGTGCCGCGGGGATGCCACCACTGATGATGGCAGCGAACGCATGATGGTAGCCAACCGAAGAGGCAACGGAAGGACCGGCGCCCGAACGCGTTTCGGCACCGTCAAGGAGGAATTCTTGAAGTGTCCTCGGTGGGCATCCAACGGCGCCCAAAGAATTAGTCGATGGAGTACGCGGGACAACTCGGGTGCATTGTCCGGAGCACCGTCACGATCAACATCGAGAACCTAAGGCATCGTGAGCGAGGGAATTTGCGGATCCTCCTCTTCACGAAGCTGCACGAACGATACAAGTTCCCGGTGACTTCGCAAACACACGCCTCTCGAGGGAATAAAGTGAACGATGCCGCCCTCACGAAGATGAGCACGGCCCTGGCTTCTTGGAGAGCCGGGTGAAGAAAATGATTGAAAGAGGTGATAGTTATGAGAAGATCAAGGAGAAAAATCCTTCGATCAGCAAAGCTGACTACACTGGAGTTCAAGACCAAGTGCGAGAGCAACGCATCCGTGGAATCAAGTCGATTGGGGGAAAGAAATGCGGAATTGAACTTAGGGGTCCACAAACTCGGTCCGGCCGGTTCTGAGTGGCGGAACCTAAATGGGACAAGGAGGGCGCGGGCGTGTCGAGCAAGGCCTACCGCCCCTCTTCGATAAATACCGCCATGAAAAGCAGACCGGGAACTATATCGAGCCGGTACAAGGAGGACCCGGTAACAAAGGAGCTTACCACGGATCCGAAGGTCAAGGCGCTTGAGCTTGTTCTCGTAAGGAATACACCCAGCGTAATTAGCTCCATATGGTTGCATTCTAATTAATGAAGCCAAATTTCTAAATGGTTCACGTTCCTTCCGCAGAAACTGAAAGCGATGGCGGGTCTCAGAGCTCCCGTCTGCCCCTTGGGACACCACTTTAAATAGGGCGTTGAATGTAATGAAACAGAAGGATAAGTTAACTAAGCCGACGTCAGCTGGTCGTGGTGGCGGCGAAGGCTTGTCCACGAAATGGTCGGAATACTATAAGATCGGCGAAAGGAGAGAAAGACCAGCTTGGAAAGCCAGGAGGTTAAAGAACTCAAAGGCAAAAGTGGCGCAGATTCCTCGGATAGTCGAAGAGCAAGTGCGAGACCAACTGGGAGCGACGATCACCGCCATTATGCCTACCTTGGTTGAGGGGCTGCGGGGTGGTTTGTGGGCGGCCAGGGGGCCGCCCGATTCCCAGCTTGACGGGCAGCAACTTCGCACAACGCGCCGGCAGTGGTGTCTCCGGCGGAGGCGTCATTGGTGTCTCCGGTGCGGCGCCCGGCATTGGAGCTTGATGCACCGGGTGTGGGAAGAATCGCCCGGCGGCACCTCGGCAAAGAAGCGGCCCCTCCGTCACTTGCACGCCCGCCGTTGGCGGTGCCTCGACATTAGCCGAGCTCGGCGCCATCACGGTAACTAAGCCTCGGCCGATGACTTCATCTCCTTGCCTTTGGCGGGCATCTCGACGCCCTACATGTTTTCGCGGCGCCGCCAACGAAGTTCCATGCACTCTCACGCGCCGTGGGACGGCAAGTTGATCGATGTCGCCAAGGCCAAAATCGTTGAACCGGGCAACGCGTGTTCCACCATAATCCGATGCCACCCACCGTGTATAGGGTTCAACTGGTTGGTGCTGCGGGGCTGCGACGACTTGTTACCTCCGTATCGACCCCATGGGGCCGACGAAGAGGATGTGATGACCCTCGGCGCCGCTTCAATCGGCCATTGCTTTGGCGAAGAGCCAGATTCGTTTGGGCGGGGTCACCACCCTACGAACAACACCGCCCGATCTGCCGGGCGCCAAGCCATGGCAAGACCGCCGAACGCTACCGCCGTCGATTGATCCGGGCATGCATATGGCACAGGATCCGGACGTCGACGACGGTACATTTGTCAACGTCGATGACTACTTCAACGAACATGGTGGATGCGGTGGCGAATTCTTGGCGCCTCCTTCTCAAGAACCCAACCACCGCAAAAGTCGATCGCGATCTAGCTGGTACCGCGGAGAAACCCAATTACAACAGCGCCGTCTGCATTCGGTTCTCGAGAGACGCCTCCGACTGCCACCTTCACCGAGACTCAAACAGCCGAGGTGGGAAATATTATCAGCCCCACCACACTCAAGAAGGTGGTCTCTGAGCAGACCTCGATCCCATTACATCAGCAGAAGCCAAAGAAGGGACGGAAAAGAAAAACTAACAAGGGTGCGAGCCAGCCGGCACCGAGTACGATCCGTGCTCAGGACGGGCCACCAATACCTAAGGATATCATGAGGCGATGCATGTGGCGGGTAGGCCGATGCTACCGGCTAATCTGCTCAAGGCTGCAACCGGTGCTATGCGGAGTCTGCATGGCGATGTTCTTTCTATGGAGAAGCGGCGTCTCTCAGAAAGATGACTCATACCGGTTTTCGTGGCCAAGGTGCGGAGGGCAAGGGCTTTGTCGATGGCACCATTGGGAGTATGATCGTCCTGCGGTTTGATGACATCTTCGCTATGTTTAACCTTCATCCGCTGCACTACACCTTCATTCGGCTATTTTCGCTCAATATGGAGATGCAGATCATTAGAGACAAGACCGGGACATCGTGATAGTCGACCCCTTCTACATGAGTGCCAAGCACTTGGACAGCGCTGGGGACCGGCAAATCGCGAGTTCATACCTCGAAGGCGTCATTATGGCGAACAAAGATAAGTATACCTTCCTCGTGCCTTACTTTCCTGAGTAAGTCATCCCCTCACCGCCCCGTAACATATGATTTCTTAGATTTCGATCGTTCTTTTTTCTAACATTCCGTGTTTTGTGCGGTGACACACGTTGCACACTCATCCTCTTAAGCCCGAAATATTCCACGGCCACGTATTTCGACTCGGACCGTCGATCGAAGAAAGACTACACAAATATCAAGAAAGTTCTTGATGATGCTCTCCCAGCCACGCCAAATCTGGAGGCACCTTAGGAAGGAAATGTGTAGGTACGGCAAGCACGTGTTCACCCACGTAACAGCGTTCCCCTGCGTTAAGCAGCCGCCTAGCAGTCGGAAGGATGCCTACTACGCCCTCCATCACATGCGGGCGATCATACGGGACCATAATCACCTTATGCTACCAAAGGGTCTCCAAGATTGGGCCGCACGCTTGTCGGCAATCCAGGACATGGACATCGAGACAAGAATTCTTTCGCATCGGTCGGAGTTTGCGGAAATCATACATCAAGATGTCGCTTCGTACCTCGGGCAGTTCCACCTCAAATATCAACCGTCCAACAGGGAAATAGAAACAACGCTACTGAATGCGGTGACAACTACCGCACATTCATGACGCCGACGGATGACGGCGGCTTCATCCACGCCCGGTCCACGAGTCGAGTCGAAGAAAGTATTGATGGTATATAGTTCTGAAATGTCGATTAGCTCGTGTTGTAATTAAACTTTAATGAACTTGTATGTCTCTTTAGTTTGGAGAGTCGTTCAACTTATATGTAATCGATGCTATTTATTAGTAGGACCATGAACCGTGCTATTAATGTGTTGCTTTTCTCTTCCGATCCTTTTGTTGCATAATTATATATTATCTCGTGAATTGCTACTAACGTTTTGTTTGTCTAGTGCATAGAGATGCCGTCGTATGTCGTGTACAAGGGTAGGGTTTCCGGAGTCTATGACGACCGGGAGGAGTGTCGGAGACAGGTTCACCGCTTCAGTGATATGATTACAAAGGGTACACCACTAGGGCGGAGGCGGAAGCTAGATACGGCGCTATCTAGAGGAGAGAGGAGGGAGCGGAGGAGGAACGGATGAAGACTAGTTTCATCGCGATGATGCTCATCGTGACCGCAGCTCTCTTCTATGTGATGGTAGTTTAGATGATATCAACTTTGTAATGTGACGACAAACTCGCTACTCGGTCTCGAGACCTAAACTTGTCTAATATTTGAACTTTGTTCGCTATTTCGAATTCGGAGACTAATGTGATGATTTGTATTATGTGCTGTTTATATTCTGTGATGTATTGTATTTTGTAACCTTGTGCAAATAGAAATGCGAAAAAAAATTCCTAGAATAAATAGTAGTGGCGCACCATATTGCACATTAGTGGCGCACCCAGTTAAATAACGGTGGCGCACCCATATGGATATCGATGGCGCATCGGTAGGGACCCCTGCTGCAATACCGATGGCGCACCATCTTGCACATTAGTGGCGCACCCAATTAAATAACGATGGCGCACCCAAATGAATATCGATGGCGCACCCGTATGAATATCGATGGCGCACCCGTATGAATATCGATGGCGCACCCATATGATTACCGATGGCGCACTATGTGGAATACCAATGGCGCACGGTGGTGCGCCACCGTTATTTGGATTAACAGTGGCGCATCGGAGGTGCGCCATTAGTATTCCTTATTAGTGGCGTGGTATTAGTGGCCCACCCATGGTGCGCCACTAATGGCAATATTGGGTGCGCCACTAATAGCCTTTTTTCTAGTAGTGGGCTTTCTCACTAGTAGCTTCCCGCTTATCGGAGTTAGCATCCGTCGCCGTGTTGGCGGGATCACCCACTTTCACGGGTGTGGAGGAAAGTTTAAGCCCTTCTAGGAATTCCTTAAACATGTCCTTGACCTTGGTCGTCATGGAGGTTTTCAATGTATCCAACGCCACATTGAATTCCTCACGAGAGATCGAGTTACCCCCATCTCCCGTAGATGATATCGGGTTCGCACCGAAGTGCTCTCCCACATCATCTACGACGTCAACCATACTCTTCGGACGGTAAAGTCCTTAAAAAGAGATGAGGCTCTCATACCAATCGAAAGGATCCATATGGTTGACAAGGGGGGGGGGGGTGAATAGGAAACTAACAATTTTGAAGCTTTTCTTTACCAATTTAAACTTTGCAATAATATAGGTTGTCTAGATGTGCAACTATGTGAGCAACCTATATGATGCAATGACAACTAACACACAAGCAAGCAAGGATATAATAGAAGAAGCTTGCAAAAGTAAAGGCACGAAATAACCAAGAGTGGAGCCGGTGGAGACGAGGATGTGTTACGAAGTTCCTTCCTTTTAAGGGAAATGCGTCTCCGTTAGAGCGGTGTGGAGGCACAATGCTCCCAAGAAGCCACTAGGGCCACCGTATTCTCCTCACGCCCTCACACAATGCGAGATGCCGTGATTCCACTATTGGTGCCCTTGAAGGCGGCGACCGAACCTTTACAAGCAAGGTTGGGGAATCTCCACAACAATTGGAGGCTCCCAACAACACCACGAAGCTTCACCACAATGGAGTATGGCTTGGGGTAACCTCAACAAATCTAGGGTGCTCAAGCACCCATGAGTAACAAGATCCGCTAGTGATAAGAGAGGGAATCAAATTTCTCTTGGTGGAAGTGTAGATCGGGGCCTTCTCAACCAATCCCGAGCAAATCAACAAGTTTGATTGGCTGGGGAGAGAGATCGGGCGAAAATGGAGCTTGGAGCAACAATGGAGCTTTGGGGGAAAGAGGTGGGTCAACTTTGGGGAAGAAGACACCTATATATAGTGGGGGAACCAATCCAACCGTTACCCACCAACCAGCCCCGCACAGAGCGGTACTATCGCTTGGGCAGGGCGGTACTACCACTTATAAGCGGTACTACCGCTCCCTCCCAGTCTTGCCAAGCGACGAGGGAAGCAGGGCCCTGTCCCCAGCAAGTACTCTGAAGTACAAAGGCGGTACTACCGCTTGAGCGGTACTACCGCCTCATCGCCGCAACTAGTACCGTAAAACCCGACACGAGAAATAGCAGTCGAGAATCGAGGCAGTAGTAGCCCGGAACCACTGCGGTACTACGGTCGAAGCTCACAAGCGGTACTACCGCTCAGGAATGGGTACTACCGCTCGTGGAGCGGTACTACCGCTTGACGAGCTTCGGCGGTACTACCGCTGAGGACCGCGGTACTACCGCTGGGACAGGACATGTAGGCACATATTAAGGAAAGACATCTCCAATGAAGCGGAAAAAAGCAACGGGTGTGATAGGGATGTGTACGTGTTGATTCCACCCTAGCCTAACCAAAGCGGATCCCCTCTTGATAGTACGGTGACTCATACAAAACTAGACCACCAGCATAGAAACGAAGGAGCTACACCGTCTTGAATAAAACACCAAGGGGAAGTAATCGTCTCGTGCCAAAGGATGAATCTCTGAAAGAACTCAACGCACACGATTAGTCCGCAAAAGCATTGTCATCAATCACCAAAACATCTTGGGGATAAATATGCCCTTACACCAGCCCTCCACACCACGGGGTCCTGTTCATCCAGAGGCAACGCCACCGCTCACTGTTCATCCAACCCCCCCCCCCTCCCCGCAACGCTCACTGTTCATCCAATCGATCGTCTTTAGTTACCAGCAGTAGCGAAGCAATCGCTCCATCGGGTTCAGTTAACAGCCATCGATCGATCGCTCGGGTTCAGTAATGCGTAGCCTGCAGTGCAATTGCTCGGGTTCAGTTAGAGCCCAACGCCTCGATCAGGTTCAGTTAGAGCCAACGCCTCACACGTGTACGAGAGAAACGCGCATCGCTCGGCCCCCGACCTCCCACCGTAACCGGGAACTCCCCGAAATTTTCCTCCCCCTCGCTTCTACCACGGTTTTTTCCGTCATGGACGGCCCAAAGAATGTCATGCAGTTGCGTCTCCGGCCCGCCCAGGATGAAAATCCCATTTTCTGTCATGATTTTTTGTCATAGAAGTAGGAGCCCACCACATCTATGATACCGGGTTTTGTCACAATTATCGTCATAGAAGTGTCATATGTATGACAGAAAAAAAATTGTTTGGCCCAAAATGTCACGGATGTGTCTTTTTTTGTAGTGCTAGCGCATTGGGTCCAATGAAAATCTTTTGTGACAATATTGGTGCATTTGCCTTGGCAAAGGAATCCAGATTTCACAAGAGAACCAAGCACATCAAGAGACGCTTCAATTCCATCTGGGATCAAGTCTAGGTGGGAGACATAGAGATTTGCAAGATACATACGGATCTAAATGTTGCAGACCATTGACTAAGCCTCTTCCACGAGCAAAACATGATCAACACCAAGACTCCATGGGTGTTAGAATCATTACTGTGTAATCTAGATTATTGACTCTAGTGCCAGCGGGAGACTGAAGGAAATATGCCCTAGAGGCAATAATAAATTTATTATTTATTTCCTCATATCATGATAAATGTTTATTATTCATGCTAGAATTGTATTAACCGAAAACATAATACATGTGTGAATACATAGACAAACATAGTGTCACTAGTATGCCTCTACTTGACTAGCTCGTTAATCAAAGATGGTTGAGTTTCCTAGCCATGGACATGAGTTGTCATTTGATTAACGGGATCACATCATTAGGAGAATGATCTGATTGACTTGACCCATTCCGTTAGCTTAGCACTTGATCGTTTACTTTACTGCTATTGCTTTATCCATGACTTAGACAGGTTCCTGTGACTATGAGATTATGCAACTGCCGAATACCGGAAGAACACTTTGTGTGCTACCAAACGTCACAACGTAACTGGGTGATTATAAAGGTGCTCTACAGGTGTCTCCGATGGTGTTTGTTGAGTTGGCATTGATCGAGATTAGGATTTGTCACTCTGATTGTTGGAGAGGTATCTCTGGGCCCTCTCGGTAATGCACATCACTATAAGCCTTGCAAGCAATGTAACTAATGAGTTAGTTGCGGGATGATGCATTACGGAACGAGTAAAGACACTTGCCGGTAACGATATTGAGCTAGGTATTAAGATATTGACGATCGAATCTCGGGCAAGTAACATACCGATGACAAAGGGAATAACATATGTTGTTATGCGGTTTGACCGATAAAGATCTTCGTAGAATATGTAGGAACCAATATGAGCATCTAGGTTCCGCTATTGGTTATTGACCGGAGACATGTCTCGGTCATGTCTACATAGTTCTCGAACCCGCAGGGTCCGCACGCTTAAAGTTCTGTGACGATCGGTATTATGAGTTTTTGTGTTTTTATGTACCGAAGGTAGTTCAGTGTCCCGGATATGACCACGTACATGACGAAGAGTCTCGAAATGGTCGAGACGTAAAGATCGATATATTGGACGACTATGATCGGACACCGGAAGTGTTTTGGGAGGTTTCAGACATATACCGGAGTACCGGGGGATTACCGGAACCCCCCGGGGAGTATAATGGGCCTATTGGGCCATGGTGGAGAAGAGGAGGGGCGGCCGGGGTAGGCCGCACACCCCCTCTCCCTCTAGTCCAAATTGGACAAGGAGGGGGTGGCGCCCCCCTTTCCTTCCCCTCTCTCTCCTCCTTCCCCCTTCTCCTACTACTAGGAAAGGAGGAGTCCTACTCCCGGTGGGAGTAGGACTCCCCCCTTGGTGCGCCCTCCTCCTGGCTGGCTGCCTCCCCCTAGCTCCTTTATATACGGGGGCCGGGGGGCACCCCAAGACACAACAATTGATCATTGATCTCTTAGCCGTGTGCTTAGGCGAAGCCCTGCGTCGGTAGCATCATCATCACCATCACCACGGCGTCGTGCTGACTAAACTCTTCCCGGAAGCTCTACTAGATCGTGAGTTTACGGGACATCACCGAGCTGAACGTGTGCTGAATGCGGAGGTGCCGTACGTTCGGAGCTGAGGATCGGTCGATCGTGAAGACGTACGACTACATCAACCGCGTTGTTATAACGCTTCCACTTACGGTCTACGAGGGTACGTAGACGTCACTCTCCCCTCTCGTTGCTATGCATCATCATGATCTTGCGTGTGCGTAGGAATTTTTTTTGAAATTACTACGTTCCCCAACACTGACAAGAAGCAAGCACACTCTTGGTGAAGGAAAAACCCTGGAAGAAGTTACGAATTTATCAAACAGACGATCTTATAGGAGTAACGCAAAACCTGAGAGTTGTGAAGGAACGATAGATGTTTGTTTGGCTTGCAGAATCCATGGGGTTATCCGAACTTAGTTCGTCGACAAGAGAAACTATGCAATGCTTGTGAGGATGACCGAGTGTTAGAATGCAAGATTCGCTAAACCATATACAAGGTAATGATTTGGGTGCGGGATGGATTGATCACCATACCGACTTAATCTTATTATTCGCCTTGCTATATGGGATGGTAAATCTGAGTGACTTACCCATAGTAGAGCGACGACGATCAAAACCTTGATTGAACCTTAGAATGGTATGACAATTTTTTCCCTTGTACAAGGCACCAGTTGCTAACCGTAGGTCATACTGTGAGGTTCAACCCAGACCCATTCGCTGTAGGAGAAACCATAAATTGATGACCACCATGAGATATATATCGATAGTTGTTTAGTATTGGCGCCAGACCCGTCAGCTAAGAAGACCCAGTCACAGAAGAACCGTACCAAGATGAAAGGAGACATGAATTGAGGAAAAAGGTTATGCCACTACCGGAAGAGCCCAGAGAAGGAATTATCCTGAAGATCTTAGAAGATAGACACTGCCAACAATAAGGATGGAGTATATGAGTTTTGATGGAACCGTAACCATGCTTCTAAGGGTGGTAGAACTCTAGACCCTTGTGACGATTGATGGATTTTTCAGGAGACCCCCGAACCTAACCTATTTCTTGCTAGCCTCTCCGAATCTCGAGGGCGAGATTCATTTTAAGGGTGGTAGGTTTGTAACATCCCAAAATTCTAAATTTTGGAATGTTATATTAATTAAGTAATAATGATTGCTTGTGTGATTTGTTGTGTGAAATTGAGTGAAATTTGAAACTTTCTGAAAGTTAAATGAGAGAGAATAAAATGACTTTCCCAAAACTTTCACCTTGCATTTATAATCTCCATGAATTAAAATTCATTTTATCACAAACCCCTAGAGTGAAGATGATATGACTTCTTCCATTTAAATAAATGAAAACGGTTTTTGAAATGATTTGAATTCCCTTTGGAACTATTTTAAATTTAGAAACTTTATGCAACTCAATGAGTTTCATGAGAGAAGATAAAATGACTTCTTCAAATGCTAAGAAAGAGAGTTGGAAGTTTCAAAGAATCAAATTGAAAGTCCTTTGAAGTAATTTTGAAACTCATTTTTCAATTTGGAGATATTTGGTTCTTATTCAACTTATTTTTCTCAAAAAATAAAATATATTGGAAATAGGGTAAAATGATACCCTACAGTAGAAAATTGGAGAAAAATGAGTTTGAAATTATTTCGGTAATTTAAAGGAACCAGCAGTACTGTTTGCTTTATTTAAATTTTTGCGGAATTTATTTGCCGCTGAAAATATGTTCATGTTTCAGGAAATGTTTTTATGAATATATATATATATATATAATATGCCTATATAAATTTCTATTTTATTATCGTTATTCAATTTTCGTTTCTGTTTCTATTTAAAAAAACTGTGCGTGCGGCACATACTTATTTGTCGCTCACACGCACTTCATAGTAGACAGGCCGGCCCGTGTTTTTCTTTTTCTCTTTAAGGTTTACTATTTTATTTTATTTTATTTATTGTTTCCGAAAAAACATAAAATTTCAGGAAAGAAAAGTATATTTTTAAAAACTGCCGTGCAGTGTACGCGCGCGGCCGGGCGGAACTCTTAGCCCATGCGCAAGATATTTTTCAATTTCATCGGCTTATATATGTGTTTAGTCCCACATTACCTAGCCTTTAACTCCTAAGCCTCTTTTCTACCTATAAATATAGATCCACAAAGTCTCCAAAAATCATCCGATTCGGGTTAAATCAATATTTTGGTTTGACTAGATTCATAAAAATATATTCTCCTCTCCGGCGGAATTCTGGAAGTCGTCTCCTCTCTCCAAAGTCGTCTTTTCTCTACCTTATAAAATTATCTTTCTTCATTATTTTATATACTCCTGTAGCTTATTATTTTAGACTAGTATGATAAAGTAATTAGATTATCAATTAGTCTCTGTATTTACACTTTAGGCGTAGAAATCTTTTAGCAATAGCTCTTTTTCTTTCGTAAAACAGCTTGGCCCTTATTTTTTCAAACAGCCATAACTTTTTACTCGTTCATCCAAATTAGATAAAACCAACGCCTACGTTTTCGTCTTGATTCCACCTATTTAGTGAATCTATCAAATAAACTTTTTGCATTTTTAAAATTTCGAAATTTGTTCAGATTAATATTCAAATTTCTTTTGATCATATCTTTTATCCGTAGCTCCGTTTCCGTTGAACCCAACTGCATCAGATTTGTATTAAAGTAATTTTTCTGTTCGCACAATTAGTGTCATCTTTCCAACATATAATTTCGATCTTAGCCAGTTACTCTACTAGTCAACCAGAGAGTTATTACACAACATTCTAAGCAGATTCAATGCTATGTTGAATTACTTGTATCTTTTGGTCAGTTATTTCCAATCTAGTAATTCTTCTTCCTACATGTTCCTATGGACTCCCTACAGCATCATTAGTTTCAACTTTTGAACCTTTCAAACTATTCGAACCTTCATTTGATCATATCTTGTAAACTGTAGGGCATTTTTAATTGATTCCTTTTGCAATTGAATCCCTAGATGTAGTATATCATCCTGAGCCAACACCACACTTTATCAATAAAATTAGGAACTGATCTTGCAAAATAATTTGATTTGGTTCTTTTGGAAAAAAATTGCAGTCTTTCTTTGCCTTTTCTTCTGGATCTATGAGTGATTGCTTATGTGTGGTTATAATTGCTTGCTTACGATAGATTGGTCGGAGTGTGACGAGTAGAACTATCAGGAATTATGAGTGAGAAGAATCTCCATCGACAATACAAGGCAAGTTCACACTTTTATCATACTCTTCCTATACCCAGTTTTACTTGCATTAGATACACCTCTCGAAGATTTGCATGTGTAGGATTTGGGTACATGTGGTTATTCCTATGTAGTTGATGAGGTAGGAACCTATTACCTTTTTGATTTACCCCGGGATTATACGTTATGCTCTTATTGCTATGCCATGCTCCTAGACGTGGATTGGTATGTGGGAATGATGCAAGTTGTGAGAGATAATAACTAAGGGAAACTTAAGGTGGCTACTTTAACACACCTCTGGGTGGAATGGTTGGGCCACCCTGGAGCACCCAGTGGTTTGCCCGGGCACCTGGAGAACCAAGTGCTTGCCCAAGGGGATCCCGAAGTACCCGTGTGATCACCCTATGGAATGCCACCCGGGCTCAAACGGGATCATAAGATTATTCATGCTAGAAACTTCCATGTGCAGCCACAAGCCATTATGGGCTCTGGCATAGTTGAGTATGTAATGTGACCTCTTTCAGTGGTAGGCTAGCAGATGTAGGGGAAAGTAGGTGGTACTGTCTACCCAGAGTAAGGAGTTAATGCTTCGGAAAGACTGTGTCTCGATCATCCGTTTCTCAAACATCATGTAGTGTGGGAAATTCAACGAAGGAGATCGAGTCTTGTGGGGAAAAGTGCGCAAAACTCTACAGAGTGTACAAACTAATCATGATTATCCGTGTCCCCGGTTATGGACATCCTTGAGTATCTGGTATTTGAATTATTGGTTGATCTCATCACTCTATTTAATGAAATTGTTGGGTTATTAATGATTTGGTGATTTTTGGGATTGAGTTGGGGTTACCTTCTCAATATGGGTAATTTAACTTAGTAGTAAATAAAAATTTATTCCTTGTTGTAGGAAAAAATTAGCTTTATACAAAATTAAACTTAGAGCCTCCACCAGTCAAATATGCATATAGAGATAGACAATTCTCATTATTTTCTTCTATGGTGTGAAATTGCCAGTATATTCAATGTACTGACCTACATGGCTGCAACGTCTCATGCTGCAGGATTCTTACGACGAGTAAGTGATATGTTAGGGTTACGATGTCTACACTCAACTTTGCCGTTGGTGTTGTTGGGACTCCACAACCTTGTTGTTACTTCTGCTATATGGATTGACGTAATAGTATTTACGTTACTTTATACATGTGATTTACCTCTGTTATAAATCCTCGAGTACTGTGTGTGTCAAAGATACCGATCCAGGGATGACACTTAAGCCACGTAGACTTGATCCATTCGGGTCGGGTCGCTACATTGTGCTCAATTGATAGAAGAAGAATTCAATAAAATGTTTGGCATACATGATGAGCATGATTGCAATCTTATTAGTATGAATTCTTTGAATATCCATGATGATAATGATATCCAAAGCCATAAGCTTGGGAATGCTATGTTTGATGAAGATGATATTTTTAGTCCCCCAAGATTTGACGTGCAAATTTGTTACTCCCTCTCTCTCAATTTACAGGGCGTGCGCGTACCCCTAGGTCGTCAATTAGACCAACCTAATACAAGTCATATATTACAAAAAATATACCAATATAAACTTCAGATGTTTTATTTTCAAACGGTATAATTTTTGTGTTATATAGTTTATATTAGGGTGATAAGATTGGAAACTAGGTATACGCGCAGGACTCATAAACTGAAATGAAGGGAGTATAATGATTGCATGCCTTCTATTTATGATGATTATAATGATGAAAGTGGATTTGGAGAGGTCATGACTTTATTTAGTGATGAATCCACCATTTTGGATGAGGCTTCAATTGACTATGATAACAAAGTTGCTATCTATGATGATTATGGTGATGACATATATGCTATAAAAAATAATGATAACCATGAAACTTGTCATCATGATTTCAATTTTCAACCCCATGATAGTTATTTTTGTTGAGTTTGCTCCCACTACTATTGATGAGAAGAAATTTGCTTATGTGGGGAGTAATAAAATTTCTATGCTTGTGAATCATGAAAATAATGCTTTATGTGATAGTTATATTGTTGAATTCATTCGTGATGCTACTGAAAATTATTATCATAGAGGAACATATGCTTGTAGGCTTCTCACTAATATCAAGTTACCTCTCTTTATGTTGAAAGTTTTCATGTCATGCTTGTTTTACCTTCCTATACTAGTTGATTCTTGCTCCCATAATTTGTTTGCTCACAAAATCCCTATGCAGAGTAAGTGGGTTAGACTTAAATGTGCTTGCCATGTGATTCATGATGCTCTCTTTACATTTCAATTCTTATTTTTATGCGAGCATCATTGAAATGATCATGCCGCTAAAAGGCATTAAAGAAAAGCGCTTGTTGGGAGACAACCCAACACTTTTACCGATGTTTTTGCATATTCACATGATTATGCTACTGTATTAATCATGTTTTATTGCCTTTGTTTCAATAAAGATCCAAGTAAATCCTTTGGGATCATGTTGGGTGATAGTTGATTTGACCCTGCTGAAAAACAGAAACTTTTGCGCTCACGAAAATAGGTCTCATTTTTAAAAGAAGAATGCTTCTGAGTTGATTTTTTTTTAAGAAGTTTAATATACAAATTTCTCATGGGGTACAATATTTTTATTAATTTTTGGAGTAGCATAAGTATGGTAGTTATCCAGATCATTACAGACTGTTCTGTTTTTGACAGATTCTGTTTTCAATGCATAGTTTGATTGCTTTCTAGTTTCTATGGCTTATATTGCTCAATATAAATTGTGGAAATGATATGCCACAGTATGCATTGTGTGAGAAAAATTATGAATCTTGTCTTTGAGAGTACCAAAAGTGAAATGGTTTGCTCTTTATCATACTAACCTATCTCACGAAGTTCCGTTAAGTTTTGTGTGATTGAAGTTTTCAAGTTTTGGGTGAGATATCGATATGAGGAAAATAAGGAGTGACAAGACCCTAAAATTTGGGATTCACAAGGCACCCCAAGGTAATATTCAAGGAATATCTAAGCAACTAAGTTTGGGGATGCCCCAGAAGGCATCCTCTCTTTCGTCTTCAACAATATCGGTAACCTCACTTGGAGCTATGTTTTCATTCGTCACATGATACGAGTTTTGCTTGGAGCGTCATTTTATTTTAATTGTATTTGATTGAGGTTATAATAATAATATTTTTCATATTTTATTTCAATAAAAGTGGCATTGATAGCATTTGCCATGCTTATCTTGCAAGTATACATGTTGCTGTTTGAAAACAGAAAGTTTATCGATGTTGCAAAAATTCCCGAGGAAAGTCAGAATGTGATAAAATGTTGAAACTTTTTTGCATAGTAAGATCTAATAAATTTTCTATTGTGTGGTATAATTTCATAATGTTTGGACTTAAGTAAGTATTGATACTCTTGCATTCTTTACAGACTGTACTGTTTTGGCAGATTGCTGTTATGTTTGCATTGTTTGCATATGTTTGCTGGTTTAATGATTCTATTTGAGGATAGAAGTATTAAATATGCAGAGGCATTTAGTATGCAATGTTGAATAATAATTTTAGTTATATGCTACAGTACAGATTGATAAGGTTTTTGCATTGGTTTGTACTAACTTATCTCACGAGTTCTTGTTGAGTCTTGTGTGGATGAAGCTTTTGAGATTTAGGAAAACCGCGATATAAGAGGAATTAAGGAGACACAAAAGCTAAAGCTTGGGGATGCCAAGGAACCCCAAGATAATATTTCAAGAAGTCTCAAGCATCTAAGCTTGGGGATGTCCCGGTAGGCATCCCACCTTTCTTCTTCAACAATTATTGGTTAGTATCGATTAAGCCTAAGTTTTTGCTTCTTCACATGAGTTGTGCTATTCTTGGATTGTCATTTTATTTTGTTTTGCTTGTTGTTTTAATAAAGTACTTAGATTTTAAAGTTTTTAAATAAAATAGAGTCCTCAAATAGTTGCCAAGCAGGCTAAGTAAGCGGCATTCACATCCCGTCAACGAAGCTCTTTTCTTTGGAATTGCTCTTGTGCTTCACTTATATCCTATGAGTAAATTGTTGAATAAATTGAATGTCATGAAGTTGAAATCATATCATGCCTAGTGGTAAATTCACATTTGGTTTAGAAAGTGAAATCTTCTGAGGCTTGACAATCACAATATTAGTCATACAAGCAATTCACGAATAATTAGTATAAGGAAGAGAACTTTCACATTTAAATACACTATCATGGAAATCTTTTGTGATTGTGAGCCCCCATCAAAATATTATATACCAAAATTGTTGACGTTGGACAAGGAAGACAACGTAATGATTTATGTTTGTTCATATTCACATAGAAGTCATATTGTCATAGATCCTTCAACATGTGGTGCTTTCCCCCATCCTTGCTAGCCAAAAATTCCGCACCAAGTAGAGATACTACTTTGCATCCAAAAACCCTTAAACCCAAATCTTATTTTCAAGAGTCCACCATACCTACCTAAGGATTGAATACGATTCTTGATACGTCCATTTTGCATCATGCTTTTATATCGATATTTATTGCATTATGGGTTGTTATTGCATGTTATGTCACAATACTTATGCCTATTTTCTCTTATTTTACAAGGTTCACATGAAGAGGGAGAATGCCGGCAGATGGAATTCTGGGCTGGAAAAGAGCATATATTAGAGACATATTCTGCACAACTCCAAAAGTCCTGAAACTCCACGAAAGTTATTTTTGGAATTAATAAAAATACTGAGCGAAGAAAGTACCAGAGGGGGGCCACCCACCATCCACGAGGGTGGGGCGCGCCCCTGGGCGCCCCCTGCCTTGTGGGCCCCCTGGCAGGCCTCCGGTGTCCATCTTCTGCAATATGAAGTCTTTTACCCTGGAAAAAATCATAAGCAAGCTTTCGGGAAGAAACTCCGCTGCCACGAGGCGGAACCAATCTAGGGCTATGGCGGAGCTGTTCTGCCGGGGAAGCACTACTAGGGAAAAGCCTATACACAGAAAGTTACTAGTAGCGAGGGTTAAAAACCCTCGCTACTGCTACTTACCAGTAGCGCAGGTTTTTAAACTTCGCTATTACTAAGTTGATAGTAGTAGCGCGGGTTCTTAACCCTCGCTACTACTAAGCGGTCTCTACCGTGCCCCCCGGGACATGCCATAGTAGTAGCGCGGGTTTTTAAAACCTCGCTACTACTAAGTTTGATAGCGATGGCGTTGGTTTTTATCCCTCGCTACTACTAAGTGGTGCCATAGTAGTAGCGAGGGTAAAAAACCGCTACTACTAAAGACAAACTCTACCCCCCCTCCGTGGATCGCCTTTTTCAGTTTAAAAAATAAAGGAAAATGTCAAAAAAAAAGAAAATAAGTTTCCCATGTGATATGTGGTCTAGTTGTTGGGAAAATTTGCAAATATGAATTTCGACTTTATTTGCAAAATCTCTAGAATTTGTAAAAATGGGCATAACTTTTGCATACTAACTCGGATGAAAAAGTTTTTTATATGAAAAATCATCTACTCGAAAAGTTACATCCAAATTTAACCGGGGGACCCGTTAAACATTTTCAAAATCCTCAAAAACCAAACAGAAAAAAAGTTACAGGGCTTTTAAGATCTAGAGTGGAAAAAATAAAAAAAAAATCAAACTGTGTGGTCAAACTATGGTCAAACAATGGTCAAACTAATTATTCTAGAATATTAGTGTTACTAAATAATTATTTTAGTTTTTTTGAATTTTGGTCAAATCTGGTCAAACTATGGCCAAACTGTGGTCAAACTGTGGTCAAACTATGGTCAAACTATGGTCAAACTGTGGTCAAACTAATTATTCAAGAAATATTAGTGTTACTAATTTTTTAGAACAATAGTTTCAAACTCAAATAGTGAAATGTGTGACTTCATGCTCAAGCTAAATTCACGAGGCTAATAGGATTGACATCTTACTATTGTCGGAAAACAACAAGTGCAGACTTGGAAGCGAGGGAGAATAGAACCCGGAAGTTAAGCGTGCTCATTTGGAGTAGTGAGAGGATGGGTGAACGTCCGGGTAGTTAGATGATTTGGAATGATGAGCGGTGATTAGAGATTAAATTGAGCAGCGATGAGGGGTGATTAGAGATTTGAGGTTAAAATAATTCGGAAATTTGAAAATTAGGGAATAAATCAAAATATTTTTTCGAAAAAATTAAAAAAACTCAAGCTTTGGTAGTAATAGCGGCGGGTTTTACCACGCTACTACTAAAGGGCGTAGTAGTAGCGGCGGGTGTACCAGCTTACTGCTATCGTTAGTCAGAAGCGCCTTCGTCTTTCTATAATTGGTCTCTAAGTCCAAGTAATCGATAAAGTATAATCCTCTTCCCAGCTCATACCTCCTTTCTACCGAGTATGCTCTACTTGAAAGAACATATTTATCAATAAATAAGTGCATTACTATATTCATAGCTACAAACTAAGCCTAATTTCCAATATGTCATATGTATCACTTTGATGTTGTGGGATCAACGGCTTCTTGCTCAACGGATTTCGCTTACGCACTTGACTTGAGAAGGGCGAAGCCTTCATGACCGGTACACTGTATCTGTTCAAGAAGTCGATTACTTATGCGACCTTGAACAAAGGGTGAGATCGATGAAATGCAATACATGTTTGAATATTTTCTATCTTCTTCCAGCCATCAAACTTGTTCCATTCGTTTTCTTGAGATCTGTGGAATAGTGATATCATACTTGAATCCACATTCCCAGTATTTGAGGAAGAAGTAGAGTCTTAGTCCTTTCGAATTTCTAAGTTGGGAATTTGATATCGACTAAATCAAGAAACTCGATTTCACTATGATATGACCACTGCACCCTTTGATGCAACATTTCTTGTTTCCAGAAGATCTCGGATGGTTTACGAAGCTTCCATGATCTTGTAAAAGAAAGAAACCCTTTCTATAAGTCATGAAGGCGTGGACCAAAAGACTAAGAAACTGCACAATCTATTGATTGGTGAAAAACTCAAGCTGAGTAACTTGCTTGAATGATCGCTTCGACTCTGGGCCGTCTGATCTTCGGGATGCGAGAATAGGGGATCGCTTGCCAACCGTTAGTTAGGACCAGTGAAAACCCACGCTTGGTGAAGGCGAAGTTCAGTTTGGAGATCTAACAATTCCTTATGTCGTGTATCCTCGATTGATGCAGCCTCGGATGCTTCAATTGTAGATTTGAGTATTGAGCGAAAGGTTACACCACCTATAGGTTCTGTATTACAGGCCAATCCTACTCCACTAGTACCAATAGGCGGCATAGGGAAAAAGCACAACACCTAGGAATAGGAATCAACAACACAAAAACTTTACGAGAAATTACCCGGAAAGAAAACGTATGTCTTGGCGATGGGCGGATTTCGCTCCCATGCGCTCATCCCTTGCTTGTTCTTTCGGACTAGCACTCTTTCCCTCTCTTTGAAGTAGATTTCTCAGCTCCACGAGTCAAACGAAATAAGGCGAAAGGCCCACTACTTCTTCATTCATGGCTTAATGATTTGATTGATCCCCTTTCGTATTCATTCGACTGAGGTGAGGTTGGAACAAGAGTTTTCATAAAAAGAATGGTTCTTTTATGCAATTATGAACAGGCAGGCCTCTTGTGGATTCCTCCAACTCTATGAATGAAGGGGGGAGTATGAGGAAGGCCGATTTTCTTTCTATATGAAGATGAAAAAAGGATCCGGGTCAAACATTTCTTACTTATGTTGAGTATGACTGAATGAGGAAGAGCTCCTTATGTGGTATCACTTTACCACCATCTGAAATCTGTGAAACTCCGATTGGTGGAAGCCAGTCCATGAAGATTCTCCCTTCTCTTACGTGAAATTCCCCTCTTCGGTAAGCATCCGATTATCTCAGCAAATGAACATTTCTCTAAGCTTATCCTGTAGCTTATACGTCGTTTGAAAGCTGCTCCAAGGATCCAACGAATAGCTAAGGTTTGTTGATGATCCCTGGCTACAATCCCAGGAACATCATAAATAGTACCTGCGACTCCTACCTTGACCACTTCGCATATTGGCTTTATATTATCTACGGCGTCAACCATAAGTTTTATTACATCGCGTTCAGTTCGAGCTAGGCGGTGAAAAGTTTTATAAACAATAGCACGAACTCTCGTTCTTTTACCATCGATCATGCGAAAGTTTACCAATTTCTTGATCAATTCTTTTTGCTCACCATCAAAGTCCCCATATAGCTGAGAATTTCCGAGCAATTGGAAGCCGTTTTCGATGTGAGGCCGATAAATTGATATTACGCGATCGTTCTTGTCCATCTTTTCAGCTCTGCTCCCGAAAGAGAAAGGAAAGGAGACTGATCTTGGCGTCGGCGTTGGTTTTTCCAACGAAAAACAAGAACATTCTTTCGAAAAGGCATTCATTCATTGTTAGATTACGTGCGGGAACCAGATTTCAACTGGTGACACGAGGATTTTCAATCCTCTGCTCTACCAACTGAGCTATCCTGACTATTTATTGTGCATCATCCTAGTAGAGTACTTGTATCTATGTCAATTAAAGGGACTCAAAAAGAAAAAAGTATTCTCAAATTGGACTTAGTAAATATCAGGATAATGATATGGATTGTGAATGACTTACTTAATAACTAGCAGTGTGACCCGCGCATTCGCGCGGCTAGGATTACATAAAGTTTATGTTGCCATTTAGTTCTCTCTTGGTTCCAACATTTATTCTAGTTCTGTTGCTCGTAACTTACCCGAGAATAGAAGGGTGTAGCTGCCTAGATATCTTCCAAAATTACTATATTAATCTATTCCGATGGTGGTACTAATATTTCATCAAGCTTTTGGAACTACATTGCTAATCCTAGATTTCATTAAGTGATAATCTTGACTTCCTGTATTTTACTCGAAATCATTTAGTTTTTACCCTTTCAAATACTTTATTGAGAAAATTTTCACGTTGCTTATGGTCTTCAATGGCAAAGCATACATCCTCAATCACATATCCGTAATCACATATCATTCTTAAGTACATATTCATTACCCTACTAATGAAGTTCTTTCGTGGTGTAAATCTGAGTGGTTCGTTAACGCCTCAGGATGAACCTGCTAGACCTACCTCTTTTACCATAGCCTCTAGACTTGTGGTATATGCCAACCCTGCCTTGCTAAAATACTTGTGAAATCTCCTTTGACACATGATCCTATGCTAGGTAGACCTCTTGTATTGACTCATCTTAATTACGACCTCAGCCTCGGCATGATCATCATTCGTCAATGAATTCAAGGTATCTTTCTGGATGCATAACTTTTGGTGATGTTTATAGGATGTAGCTGACCGCAGTGTGCGTGTGAGATCACCGGTACCATCAGCTTTCGCATGGGAGGCACTCCAATTCTGCGGCATAGATTTGCTACTTCCTATTTTATCGGTGTATGATTGCATTGTTTGTAATTTTTTTAATGTGTTTACCCTGATACTAATCCCAAATTTGGCAGACCTATCTAGTTTTAGTTCTGTGGAGCTCAAGTTGCCCATCTCATTTTCTAGCCACCGCCACCGCTCAAGGGTAAGTAAGTGATGATCGGAAAAAGAGGAGTGAAATTAGTGGTCTTGGTCACCGCGTCGCCGGTGCAACCTCCTATTCATGTCCGCTGCCAACTCGTAAATTTAGGAGTACAAATTCTATCAAACGTAATTTATCTTTTTGGTAGCAAAAGGATGCAATCGGTGGCTGTGTTCGTCATTACAGAACTGGTACGTGTTTTCCCTACTAAGATGATAATACTGCATGACTTTTGGATGCAGTATACTCCCTGATGCGAGGTTGGAGTACTAATTAAGCTTGACCGCTTGATTTGAGTGAACGGATGGCTCATATTTATTTACGCACTCATACAAATCAAACTACTTCTTTGCTTTAAAATGATTATAAAGTTCATCCGCTAGAGTGTATTGTTTGTGTACCAAACAATCTCATTCATCTAAGCCTTTGGGACATAAAATTTAGCTTACCAGATTCCAATGGAATATACTCCTTCAATATCCATTCCACGGTAATCTAGACATGAACCAAAATCTCATTTTATGTTTCCTTTTAGTTGTCCAATGCATGTGAACACGCTCTCTCTATACAGTCCATACCAACCCTCTATAATTCATGTGTTTATTCCATATGCCCTATTCGACTTCCTTTTGCAACTGACAGCATGTAGCATCAAGTTTGCACATTACATATTGCTACGTTTTCTTTCTGGTATGCAAAGAGTCACAAATTCTTCTGTGGTGACACTGGATTTTTCATATGATCTTGCATTCTAATTCTAAGGCAAAATACAATAGTATGTTTGTATTAAGAAGAAAGATATATTCACAGGTAAAACATGCATATTATTATTATTATTCCTGCAAAATATATATTATTATTTTTATAATTTTTTATGTTTATACAAATTTCATATTTTGATTTATTTTTTTGAAAAGTGTAGCCGTGTACGTATCTTTTTTTCATATACAGAGTATACACGCTATGTAGGTTACCTACTTGGTTCGTCTCGCATATAATCCATAGTGTGAGAAAAAAAAGGGAGAGACTACAATTTTTTTTTCTTCAATAGAGAGAAGAGTCCTTATGCATCTTCTTATGGATGACGAATCATCAACGTGTTCTGAACTTTTGCTTCTGGGCGCTTGTTCGCTTTTTTTTTATATCTGGGCGCTTGATCGCTTTGCCTATGGGGGAGTCCGAGTAGCAGCGTGTAGATTTGTTTTACCTTTTTCTTAACGGGAGGCTTGATATACTTGGTGCATATGGACCCGTGTAAAGTTTTGACTCTTTATTTCCTAATAAGTACACATGCTCTCTTCTTTTGAGATGGAATTGTTTAATCTACATCAATCTCAACCGGTGCTTCAGTTTTGACTCTTTATTTCCTAATAAGTACACATGCTCTCTTCTTCTCTTCTTTTGAGATGGAATTGTTTAATCTACATCAATCTCAACCGGTGCTTCCCACCTTATGCATATGCATATTCATGTATATAGAGAGACGTGACGGCCCTAAAAAAGAGACGTGACGGTTCAATCTGCTAAAACATACATGTTATCATGTTACGTAATTTTTTTAAAATCTCAGCCGTTATTAATCTGATCAAACGGTCGTAATAATATTAGCGTATGTGGATGAACGTGATGGCTTGTTTGACTCTTGTTTTAATTATAT